>JAAAKQ030109215.1:0-14125 GCA_010016005.3 Zanna intricata
ATGCTTTTGATACACAGGAACTGATTGTACAGTGGGTAGGGCACATTCTTGCGAAACAATAACAAATGCCACAGTACATTTCTGACCAAGTAAACAAAAATTAAGACAATAAACTAGCCAGTGAACCTATCATTATTTCGGTCACTGTATGTATCATTAGTCTTAGGAAAAAAGGATCTTCATAAGAGGCACAAAATCAGGCCTTTATACAATCACAATTAAATTTTCTAACTATTTATATTACCTTGATATTTTAACCTTTAGAATCACCTTCAAATATTTTAATATTAAAGAAAATAGAACCGCACATCTTTTTTACCTAGTAAATTGCAATAATTAAAAACTTATTTATAGATGTATGAAAAATCTGAGTTTGCTAAAACAACTGATAACTTCTTGTTTTAATCATGAATACTATTAAATTTGTCAAAAAGCAGTGGAAACTTTATATCTACTTTTTTAATGAACCAAGAGGTATAACAGAATTAATAAATGTATTATTTTCTGAAGTAAAGAGATCAATAAACTTATTTAAAATGGGCCATTTTTGTAAATAATTCTTTCTATTAATAATGGTTAACAATAATTATCAGGTTCTACAATAAAACTGTATTTTTCATCAAATTCAAAGTAGCTTTTTGATATATTTACCATGTTAGAGACAAGACAAACAGACGTACATATTTACAAGGTAAAGGCATTAGAAGAGAATTTATAAATAAAAAAATAAAAAATGGTACAACAGGCCTGATATTTTTTAACACTTTACAAGACTCCTTCTTTTTCTTTTAAATGTAAAATAACAAAATTTACATTTATTTTCTAAATTAAATGTTCATAAACCTCAATCTTATTTATGTGTGCCACTGATACAATCAATACCCACAAAAAAAACCCAAGTGTATGTAGGGAAATTACACCCAATATTGTATAACTTTGATTGTCAACTGAAACTAAATTATTAAATACAGCTGTGTGCAAAATAAACATCATTACATCAAATTAACACAAAATATAAACAAAAAGCCAAAAAACTCAAAGTATAAAATAACATGAGATACAGTACCCTTCAGAACAAAAAACAAAATAAATAACTTACACACAGTGCAAGATTCCAAATACAATCACTCTGAAATAAACAAACTCACTGTATATTGTTCTTTATGAGTACAAATTCAAACAAAGATACAATAAATACTATACCAATGATTTGAAAATTACCAACCACAACATAAAAACAAAATCACACAAATAACAATATTAACTAATCAATATTTTACAAGTACACAAAAAAGCAAACTTGAAAACATAATAAAATATACCACATTTATTCGAAAATAAGACCACCTCAATTGTAAGACTCCCCAAGTTTAGCATGAAAATTAAAAAAAAAAAAAAGTGTGAATGTTAGACCCATCAGTTTGACAGACAGTAATTCCTAAAAAAACAGTTTTTTGGGAATTTCTTTGTTACAGTACATGCAGTTAGTACTGCATTCACTGCAGTACTGGCTACTAACATGCAGTTAGTAGCCAAGGACAAATTTTATCCTTTTAGGCGTTTGTGAAACAATGCTATGGTATTTGACACAGGCAGAAATCTGCTTTTTTTATTAGTAAAACAAGACCTATGGTTAGAACCACAGCAACTTTATTGAAAGTGAGTTTCTTTTGTATTTTGTCTGCTACCAGTAAAATGAATCACGGAAAAATTTCACAGTTTGGTTTAAGTTAGATGTTTTGGAATTTGCTAAAAAAAATTATGTACGAGCAGCAGGTCAAGAATATTGGTACAACCAAACATGATTCGTTACTGGAGATATACTTGAAGTTATACATTCACATTGCTATGAATTGTGGAACAAGATTCACTGCTTATGAGCAGCAGTGAATTTAAAGCTCAACAGGCACTCACCATGTCTGTCGATGGGCAAATGAATCAACATATTCACTTCCAGTTCCTCAGATTCCCATTCCTCTGAAAGTAATGGGTTTTGTTTTTTAGAAGAAGCCCTGGATTCAGGGTACCCATGGCTTCAGGAGAGCCAACCCTACCTTCACACAGTTACCCGCCTCCACCTGACTCACTACATGAGACAGAAACACTGCCAATAAATAATCAACAACAAAAGTCTGACACAACCATCTGCCATCCACTAGATGGTGTGAGATCCTAAGTATGACTAGAAGTGGTACAAGGCACACATTCACAAAGTCATGTTAAAACATGAGATGTTCTAGGCAGAGCAAAACTTTCTGAATTTGAAAAAGAAGTTTTCCAGCCTGTCCTGACAATAAGAGCTGCCAGTACCCCAAAGAGTAATAAGCTTATTTGGCTAACAGTGAATCTTTTTAATGTTATTTCCATACCATTGGAAGATTAATAGCCACCCATGGTATGTTTATTATGGTCAGATTTTGCACACAGATAATAGAGTTTAAGTCAGGTCACATCTGTCCTAAATAGAACTGAGCTTTAAACTAAATGAACATATACAGATCAAATGTAATATATTTTTGACCATGTCCACAAGTGTGAAAAAACCATCACCAATAATTCTACAGACATTTTGATAAATAATCATTTTATGGTTAGGATATTTTAGTACTTATTTTACAAAAATGAAAAATTAAGAAACTTTTTCAAGCATTTGAAACATATAAATAATTAATAATTATTATGCAACTAGTGGTATAATAAAATCACTAACATCAATGTACCTCTTTAACAACCATTTCAGCAATTCGTTTATTAACTTGATCATGATCGATTCCAGTTGCTTCTTCTAGCGATTTATATAATCCGTATGACATCAATAAAAGGAACCTGTTTAAAAACAGGAACCAAAACAGAAATATGAGCACTACCGTATATTGCACTGCTGCTAACTGTTACACTTATTCTAAATAATACATTGAAAATACCAACATTTTATAATATATACTTAGAATAAAGAATCGGATGAAAAAGAAAGCCAAATTTTAGAACAGCCCTCCCAGAAATTTTTGAACTACAAGTGTGAAAAATTCTTAAGACCATTAAAATTGATATTTTATTCTTTAGAGTTACTTGAAAATTTTTTAATAAGCGTTTGCACTAAAATAAACATTTTATTTAAATACAGAATTAATTGATTAATACTTTCCATCAGCAAGACTTATCTCAGAATTTGTTTTTCATTGGTAGCATTATCACTTAAGTTCTTTACTCATTTAATAATTTTATTATAGTTTAAGCAGGTAAAAGTTTTTTTGTTAACAAATATAGATTTTTTTATCTCCTCATGAAATCAATTTTAGATAGTATAAACTAGTTTACATCTTTCAGAAAAGCAAACACTGGTTTCATAACTATTTTGTTCTGTTTTTTTTAGTATTTATTTTTTAGTATTCTATTTTTTTTTTTTTTTTAGTATCCACACACTCATAATTAATTTTTACTTTCCTGGGATCATAGCTTTAGAACTATTCTACAAGAAGGAAAGTATGGTAATCAATTAAAAAATGGGTTATATTTTCATATCCCAGGTACCTCAAAAAACAAAAAAAGTGGAAGGTGATATTTGTATGTATTCTTACATATGAACATCTGTTGGTGTGTTTGAAGCTTAATAACTTTTGACAGGATAAACTGATTTTGATGAGTTTGGCACAGAGTCTTGTGTATATGAGGCAATTCACTGGTAAAATTTTTCAGTCAACATCTCCAGGAGATGGGATAAAAATAGTTTTTTAGGGTCAATTTTCTTAAAAGTTTGCATATATAATCCCACTTTATATTAAGCTAAGTACATACATACATACATGCATGCTTATGTTAGATGTTTTTTTAAATTTTGCCCCAAAATTCCCAAACTTTTAAAATTTGTTAAATAAATTTAAAAAATCTATTTTTTTATTTATTGCATATTTTTAACCAATTTTTTTTTTTGTCTTCCCAAGCATAGTAGTACTGCATGTGACCCAAAAAAAAAATATTTTGGGAGCAATACTGGGGTGGGGGAGGGAAGAAAATGGAGCGCAGAAGAAAATATAACAGCAGGAAAGATGAAAACAGTAACAGGCTCTGCCGAAATTTGAATTACTCTACCTTCTTAATGAATTAAGAAGAGTATTTAAAAGCAAGAAGTGGGGGATCAAAGTTTTAAAATATTGATTTTTTGGTTTATTTTCATATATTATTATTTTTCTATTATACAAGAATAAATAACCAATTCCAGAAAACTATTACAACTATGTTGTCAGCATTTTTATAAGAAGAATCAGTTAAAACATTGTCACAAATAAATAAAAAATAACAACTAAAAAAAAGATAAATCAGTAAATCAAGTTTATTCATTTATTCAGTAAGTATTAGATAAATAATGATAATAAATAAGTAAATAATAAGTAATTCATATTCATATTCAACAATTTTTTTTTTTTTTAATACCTGCAAGAACTATCCAATTTTATACCACCATGAATTTCTGGTTCAGCTGTTATAGGTTCTGAAGTAGCAGCTGCTAGTTCCTCAAATTCTTTATAAGCACCTTTTACTAGATAATTACCCAGACATCTTGTGTTCTTTTGATTACCAAGTCTGGAACCTGAAAGAAGAAAACAAGTACAATTCTGAGCTAAAGATATTTAAAAAAAACATATCATTTCTAAAAAACAAAATAATATTCATAAGATTGATTTACAAAAAAAAAAATATATTATTAAGAGATAATAAAAGTAGTACAGTAGTCAAAGGAATAAAGAAAACAAATAAATGGATCTGGGAAAAAATAACAACTGGAAAAGAGATAGTAGAGGAGAAATTAGCTCAACCATTGAAGGGAAAAAATAGTTTAACACTGGAAATGAACTTTAGTTGAATATGAAAAATGGCAGCAGAACAAACAATTTGCTTAATTAAAAAAAGAAGAATAAAGAATCCATAATTTACCATGATTGAAAAAATGAAAATAATTGAAGGCAAAAAAAAATACAAAACCAGGAAGGTTGAAGACAGTAATAGGCTCTACTGAAATTTGATTAATGAATTAAAAAGCATAATTTAAAAGCAAGGGAGAAATGGATTAAGACAAAATTGTCAGACGTAGAAGAGTCAGAAAGAAAAAAACAATATGATAATGCGTGAAAAAATAAAAAATAACATGAGATAACTGGAAAAAATATATATGTACACTAAAGACATTGTAGTAGAAATGGCAGTGTTGTATGAGGTCTGTTCAGGAAATAACTGATCATTTTTAGTTACATGCCAATGAAGATTAGTGACGTGCGATTGGTAGCATTGATTTCCAAATAACCTCCTGTAACCACACGTTCTTGGATTGTTATATCTCAACAAGTTCTATGTTGTTGTTATTGTTATTTGAATGCAATGTGCATAAGTGTTAGTAGTGATCTTTGTAAAATACAATTTTCAGGAGCAACAGTACAACATAATCTTTTGCATGAAACTGGGGAAAACTTTCACAGAATGTTTCAACTTTAGAAATAAGCTTACAGAGATGATGCTCTGGATGTATGCAATGTTGTGAATGATTTTCACAATTTAAAAATGGTTGCCATCAATTGAAGATAACACTTGATCAGGAAGATCTTTGACTTCAACTGATAACAAGAAAATCCACGCGCAGAAAATCAATGATCTGGTGCGTGCAAATCGCCGATTGACTGTCACAGAACTTGTAGAAGTGGTTAGCATCTTAATTGGATCATGACATTTTGACTGAAAAATTGATGAGTTGCAGCAAAGTATGTTCCTCATCTGATGACCAAATAGCAGAAAGAATAACGAGTGGACATTTGTTGAAAACCTCTTGAACAAGCCAGTGACAATAAAAGATTCATGCAAAAGATCATAATGCGAGACAAAAACTGGGTTTATGACATTGAGACAAAAGTTTAATCAACTCAAAGGATTGGCAAAATATCTCCACATCCCAAAAAATAATGTCTGTCCTGATCCAATGTCAAAGTGATGCTCTCTGTTTTTTTCGATTTTAATGGAATTGGGCATTTTGAATTCTTGCCTCAAGAAGGTGAAACAGTGAACCATGCATACTGTAAAGGCATTTTCTAAACGTTACATGAAAAAAATTCACCAAAAGAGACCAGAATTATGGCAAGACAATTCATGGTTCCTTTCCCACAACAATGTGCCTGCACACTCAGCTTCGTCAATTTGTCAGTTTTGTGACAAAAATCATATGACTGTCCTCCTCAGCCTCTCTACTCATCAAACCTGGCTCCTTGCTACTTTTTTCATATTTCCAAATTAAAATCAGTGATAAAAGGATGCCATTTTGAGAATATTGATGACTTAAAAGCAAATTCATTAAGGATCTAAACTCCATTTCAAATGAAGTTATCCAGAACTGCTTCACGAAATGGAGATACTGCTGTGAAACGTGTGTGAATAGGGGAGGCGAGTACTTTTAAGGAGACAAGGACCAATAATCTGTAAAATAATTAATAAAAATTAAAAAATAAAGTTTGGATATTTTTTTTATATATTTTCCTCATATAAAGAGAAACTTAAAATACAATCTACAATAGTGGGATATGACCAGAAGACATTCTTAAAATAACCATGACTTCAACTACAGGAAGTATGTTTATAAAGTGTCAAGATTACAGGATGACAGATTAATTTCATATTCAGTTGCAAAATATTTAGCTAAATAAAGATTCTTTGCAAATTCTAAACAGAAAAATTGGAGCACAGCCAATAAAATAATCATTGTATCATGTAATCTGCCATGCATGTTTGAAAGAACTAAAAATTAAGACACTCAATTAAGAGACTATACCTGTTGTTGAAATTGAACAAAGCATGCATTAAAGACACAATGTGTGGTTGGTCAGTTATAAAAACTATACAAAAACGGACTAATTTGTGCCCCATATAAGTGATCTACAACAGAATTCATACATCAATGAATAAATAAATGAAACATGTACTTTAGCCATAGCCTAAGATGCATACAAGATAGAGCTATACTCTTATGTGAATTCAGTTATCAGGAAAATTTTTTCTGATGATGAAATTAGAACGCCCAGCGATTCCCCTGGCAGGCAGTTCAGCTATTAGCCTTGGACACTCACCACACAAAATTGGATCCCCACATTGGCCCATGGCAGGTCTCTACCAGACAACAACAAGGATGCGTAGCACTAAGCAATGAGTCTGTCTTCAAGGTCCCAGCATTCTGAGAACAGCTGATCTGGTAGAGTCAAACTTATATTTATAGATTCCATGGATATAATGGAGAAGGTATCACAGATAAAAGAGGTGGGCAGTGAAGGAAGGTGATCTACTCAGGATAGATCAGGGTAGTTCACTGTTTTAACCGCATCATAATTATATTTACTGAATGCCACTACTTGCCTCTTCCACTCTAAATTGTTCTACCACAGTACTAAGACATAGATATCATAAAGATTATGTATTCTTAATACTTCAGATTTTCATACATAAACCTATTTAAATTTTTTTTTTTAATTTATTCTAACATTTTTATTATACAGTGCTATGAAGCAAGGTAGAAGGTAATTCAAGTCCTAATTTGCATACAATTGTAATTTTTTTCTTTATTAATTCCATTTTATTTATGTAGTTCAAACATAAAATAAATATTTAATGTACTTATTTTAAATTGTAATTTATAAATAATAAATTTACATAAATACATAACTATAAATATATAACATAAAAAATATGAATCGATTACTTTTGGTCCTAAAATGTATTTTTATATGTTATAGAATTATTATCAATAAGGATATTCTCAGTAAAATATTTTATATATATAGATTAATTTACTAATCTAGATTAATTTACTCATTTAACTGAAATTGCTGCACAATAAATGTGTTTGGGTATTCACTAATACAGACTGATAAAATAAATTACATTTACAAAAACCTAATAATCATTATAAAGTTATATTCTTACTAAAAAGTTATACTCTGTAATACTAAGATCAACTGAAATGTCATTATCTATTTTTACAATCCAATGTTATACATTATCATCTGTAAGGACTAGTCTTTTCACCAAATTTTTTTTAAGTCTTCATTTGTCAGCAATCTAGCACACACACTCTTAATATACATATTCAGTAGTTATCATGAGTAATAATAAAGATTGTTTAACAGTTGAAATCCACATTTAACCTCAGAAATTTTGTTTTATTTTCAATAATTTGAGCATTTTTTATTTACAATTTAATTTAAATTACTATTTAATACTGCCTATACCCTTATATTAAATAAAGAAATACAAGTTGTTATGAACATATATGATAAACAAAATAGAAATCAAGAACCACTTGATTTGACAAAATAAATAATTATAAGCCTGTATGAGTCAATTATACATTTAAATTTAATGAATATTTGTTAAGTAATTTTCATTATTTGATTTATCACATACCACAGAATAATAAATGTGCATCAAAACAAACAAAACAACTAAGAATATAATAAAATAAGTCATTATTAAACATAATGAATCATTAATGTTATTCATAAATTTATGAACAACCATTTCACACAGATTAATAACATATCAGACTTTCATTCAGAAGGCCTGGGTCCTCGGTCAGGTACAATATTTTTCATACGCTACAAATTTCCATTCTTACACAGTAAAATGAACAAAGCAGTCAATGCCCATCATCTCAAACAATGACTGTTTTGTTTTCATTAAAACACATGTTTTCATTCTTGATAGTAGAACTATCACAAAGCATTTCAATTTATAATAGAACCATTAACTATGAGAAACTTATAACACAAATTAGGAATTTACCATAAATCTATTAACACTAAAAAGAATTCATAAATGTTAGATTTTAAACAGTGATAAATTTAATTAAGATTGTTTGATTTTGTTTTTAATTAACTTAATAATTGTGACTAATTTGTATTGATTTATGTTGTTTTTTTTTTTTTTTTTAATAACTAGAATAATATTAATGTGGTTATTAAACAAAGAAAATTAATTATTCAAAATTTATTCTGAAGCCCACCACGCTGGTCTAGCAATAAACTTATCACAAATCACTTGTTTAACAGCTGAGTTTTGAAGTTGAAGGTTTCAGATTCAAATCCTAGTAAAAGTTGGTTACTTTTATATGGATTTGAAAAGGCAGAAGATACTGGTGTAGTTTCATGGTTGGGGTTTAATTAACCACACATTTCAGGAATGGTCGGCCTGAGTTTTATAAACTAAACCTCATTTATATGCCATACATATCATTCTCACCTTACTGGGTCAGGGGGGAGGGATTACTTATAGTTCACGAATTGAACAAGTTGCAATATACACATTAGGAAAAAATGTATTCTGAGATTTAATGTATTGTTTCTATTTCTATAACATTATTGTATGATTCCTTTATGTTATATTAAAATATATGGACTCTGTTCTGTTAATTAACTGATTAAAAGAAGATAACATATTAAGCATTTTTATTTTTGTATATTGTGAAGAACGAAACACAATCCTTTTTTTGAGATTTCTTGAAAACAAAACAATAAAATAGATAATAACTTCAACAATGAAAATTTCAAAAGTATGTACGACTCATCTAATACAATACAAAATGAATAAAGGAAAATAACAGAATTCTAATTCTGTCATTATCAAACACAAGATGATTAACGATAAATGTGTTGATTTAAAAACATTTAGTTCACAGTAACTAGCTGAAAAATACTATACTGTTATTATTTTTTTATCAATTATCACCACTGTAAAAATAAATCCATATTAATAACAAAAACAATTATGTAATTAGATATTTTTATAAAAACATTACCTTTAAATACATTATCAAATCGAAGACCAAGATTATATAAACGTAAAAGTTCATCTTCATTAGAAAGATCATGATCTACACTAAGTTGAATTACTCTAAGTACACCATTTTCATCTGTTTTACACAATAAGGCTCTACTATCTCCTACATTAGCAACAAATAAAAGACCATTTGTCACATATGCTATAACTGCCGAAGTACCACAAGACAATTCATAGTTGAGTGAATTCAATTTTTCTACCTGTAAAAAGCACACCATTTTAATTAATCAATTATTAATTTAATTCTTTAAATTATTTTTTTAATTTTTTGGTTAATTCTAATATTAAAAGAATATCCTTCATCAAAATTAACAGAATTTACAATATTTATGAATGTAATGTATACATTTTTTTAATGAAAATATACCATGAATTAATAATACAACAACTTAACAAACTTATACAAAACAAGAATATATAAAACATGACAATATAAATTACATTTATAAGCATTTATAGTCTGAAAATCTTTTTACACTCAAGAACACATGACAATGATACTAAGTGAATCACTACTGAGTCATCACATGCATCTGCTACCTACTCAAAAGAGATCACTAGGTGTGTGAAAATAAAAAAAGCTTTTTACCTAAAACTAATAATATATATGATTAATCAACAACATATGCATGTAAAATATAGACATCGTAGATTATGAAATTATTACTTAAATTGCACTATTTGATTTGATTACACAAGTGATTGTATGTGATACTGTAACAAGACTGGTATAACAAACCTACGCAATGGATTCCTGCCAATTAAAAAGAAAGTAGTAGAAAATATAATAATGGGAGGAATCCAGAAAGGGACTAAAAGAAACCCTTTTGGTAAGCTAACAGGTCCGTTTAACTTAAATTGTCCTTTGAAATACTGCCCACTAACACATCTAAACAGATGTTGTTCCATGAGAATGGTTACCAGACCAGGTTTGGAATCGCATGGAGATTGGGTGGCAACCCAGGCAAGTGAGGTTGGGATGATCATTCTCATGCTTCAAGTTGGGTCCAGTCCTGCAGGTAAAGAGGACAGAAGTATAAATATTCCAGGAAAGACCAATTTATAGAGAGTCTGCAAGAGAGTTCTGCAAAAGAGTTCTAAGTAAGGAGTTATTATGTGACTTTGAAGTGGGAGTATTCGGCAAAGTGAGTGAAGGAGCGAATTTCTAGTACATACATATTCCATGTGATTAACTGATTAACAGCCATTGGTGCGAAAACAAACCTTTATTTAAGAATTTTTTTCTGAATTCCTTTGAGACAATTTTTCACTTTTTATTTCGATTGTTTTTAACACACAAAATTTTTTTTATTCAAGATATTGTAAATTTGTGGATTTATTTGTCAAAAAAAATGACAGATTCTACAAGGCTGTGCCGTATGTTATTTGAAATCTTGTTGTAATATGTCATATGCTTTTTATGTAATATTTTTTGTTCATTTGTTTATTTAAGAGTGTCTTTAGATGTGGGGATTTCAATTTTTTATTTTTTTTTATAATTGGTATGAGATACTGGCACTCAGAAATAATGGTGTGTTTATGCACCTTTGGCCTATGTAGTGAAGATTTATTACAACTAACGTTATTTCTTTATTGCATCATAACTAGCCAACTAAGCGGCGTTTTCTTGACTGTACTACAGTTTGTGATAATTGTAGCTGTATTATTTGAATGACTTGTTATTGTTTTGTCTGCTGGTTTATAATTTGGCACCATGCATTATTAGTTGTTCGTCTATACATTCAAACAAACTTGCTTGCATACCAGTTTGTGTTAAGTTACTACTACGCATTCGTTACATATACATGTTTTCTATTTTAGTGAGATTTACTTATCTGCATTTTTTTAATTTTAAATCGTGGGCAAATTTTAATCGTCTGCAAATTTTAATTTTAAATTGTGATTGAGTGTCTGTAAAAATGTCAAATTTTAAGAAGCCTTTGATCCTTCAAGAATTGCAAGCAATTTTAGAGGAAGATGATGTTTCACAAGCTTCAGCTATAGATGCCACGATAATCTGTAAACTGAGACTCCCTCAACAGGTACAACTGATATTGCAGGTACATTTGAAATTCAATACACATAAAACCAGCCCTGAATCACGACAATCAAAAAAATCCACAGAGAAAAGTCTTAACAAAAAAAATAAAAAACTACAACACAAAATGGGAAAAAATTGATCCTTTATTTAGCAAGTGGCCGATTTCAGTAGAAGATGAAAAAAAAAAGAATCTGTAGAGGAAAAAATTGCTATATATAGAGGAAATCCCCTCTCGAAGCATTTTTACTTTATTTTGATAATGATATGCTGAATATGATTGTAGAGTATAGTAATAAATACGTGCATGATAATAACCGTCATGATTTTTCATTAAATATTTCTTTGCAGAAGAGGTTTATTGCTATTTCACTATTTACTGATTATCACACCTTACCGCAAACAGATATGTATTGGAGTAAAGATGAAGATAAGGATGTTGAAATAGTGAGAAATTCAATGAGCCGAAACACATTCAGACAAATAAAACAAAATCTGCATCTTTCTGATAATAAATTACTTGACAAAACTGACAAATTTTCAAAATTGCAACCTTTTTTTGATGAAGTCAATAAAAGAAATGTGCAGTTTGGTGTGTTTTCACATAATTTATCTATAGACGAGGAAATGGTGCCGTATTTTGGGAGGCACTCAGCAAAAATGTTTATCAAGGGGAAACCAATAAGGTTTGGCTTTAAACTTTGGTGTTTATGTAGTTCTGATGGGTACCTTTACCAATTTATTCCATATGGAGGGGCAAACAATGAGAAATCAGAATATGGTTTAGGTACACAAGTAGTACTGGATTTATTAACTGTTTTGTCTAATCCTAGTGAACACAGAATTTATTTTGATAACTTTTTTCTTCTATGAACTCTTTTGTTTATTGATGAAAAAGGATTTTTGCAACTGGCACTATCAGAGATAATAGACTTCTGAAATGCCAGATAAAAAAATCCAAAAGAAATTTTTAAAAATGACTAGAGGATCATTTGATTTCACTTTCGATAAAAAAACTGAAACTGCCGTGGTTAGATGGAACGATAATGCAGTGGTAGTAGTAGCCAGTAACCACAATGGCATTTATCCATTGTTGAATACAACACGATATAGCCGTACAGAAAAGAAGGAAATTGCTATTGAACAACCTTTAATGATAAATGATTACATAAAAGGGATGCGAGGAGTTGACTCCCATGACAATAGTATTGGGAATTAGAGAATTAGAGTCCACGGAAAAAATTGGTGGTGGCCAATGTTCATAAGTGCCGCAGATTCTGTTGTAGTAAATTCGTAGAAGATATATAGACTCGCAAACTGAAGTAAAATGAGTCAAATTGATTTTAGGTCTTATTTAGTTCAATCAATGATAAAATGTGAAGAACCCAAAATAATGTATAATATAGCTGTGGGGGGAGAAATATGTGAAGAAAGCTTTGCTTCATCAACAAATTCAAGTAAGGGTCATCCTTCAAAAACCAGTTTGCCAGATGATATTCAATTTGATAAAATAGGACATATTATTTCAGAATATGAGAAGAAAATAAGACGAAGATGTAAGCTTTGTAAAAGTCATACAATTTTTTTTTCAAAATGTTTTCAAGACTTTCATATTAAACAAAAAAAATAAAAAACTTAGTTTGGTCAATAAACAATTATAAATTCTGTATTTTATAACTGAGTTTAATTATTTTTACTGTAATATTAAATTTACATTTAAAAAAAAAAATATTAATTCCTTCCGGGTAATATTATATTTAACCAAATAATATGCTTACATTTTGCCAAAGGTGCGTAAACAAACCATTTTATTTCTCAGGCATGTTTTATTATTTTTTAAATATGTGAACATATATAGCTATAATGATGTAAAATTACAACGAATAAAGGACAAATCCTGAAAAAAAGATGTTTTTTTTTAATAAGTGGCAGTTAATGGGTTAAGATGACCCAATATTTATTTCACAAGAAATAATAGTTAATGAAAACAAGAAGTGGTTTAGTGAGTTACTGTTAGACTGTAGGTGAAAGGTCTACTGTTAGACTATGTTCTAAGTTTCATTCATAAATTGTTAGAATGGTTTTATTTGTGAACAGCAAAGGTATTTACAATAAAAGAACTTTATACTTGTCTTAGATGTATAAGAGGATGTCGAAGAGGATGAAAAGGGAGATACAATACTGAGATCTGAATTTAATAGAGCGTTAAAAGATCTGAATAGC
>JAAAKQ030109237.1:0-14125 GCA_010016005.3 Zanna intricata
AACGGCCACAGCAACATCACTCAATCTTTTGAGTACTGCGCAGCTGAAAGCAATGGAAAACTACAGATGTATTTTTTCCAAGAAAATGTGGCTCTCTGCATTTTCATTCAGACTCAAAGAAGACAGTGAAGAATGGATCCATGATGAGTCGAGGTAACGTGTTCTTCACATTGGTAAAATCCCGACTTCAGAAAAAGGGTCTAAAACAAAGGAGCGAGCACACGCTAAGACGCGCGCGAACTCGCAAGCGCGTCTACAAAGAAAAACAAATTAAACGTGAGAAAGTAAAGGAGTTACGTAATCGGCTGCAAAATTACAAAATAAAAATTGATAAAAAAGCGATTAACATTCCACAAGTAATAAGTCATACATACATAGACTGGCAATAAGAAATAACAGAACAAACAAACAAAAAATAAATTAATGAATAAAACTTAACACAAATATGTTAACATCTTCTTTCCTAAAAGTTGGAAATTTTATATGACCTGGGTGGTATCTATTACTATTTCATATCTTCTCACTAATGTTTTATTATTGTTACTTTTTTTTGTCAATAAGTCAGTAATTATTAACTTTAATCAGCAGTTTCATATAACAAGTAAGAATTTGTTATTGAAAACAATAAACTAAATTGTTAAACAACAGAAAAAATATATATATATGTAAATAAAACAACAGAAATATTCAGGTAATATAGGGAAAAGATGTGAAAAAAAATCTGATGTGGACACTACTTGACTTCCTTGGACGCCTATTAAATTACATATATACATTTTAAAAGTACAGAAAATTTCACTAATAACTTCTGATTTTTTCATTTTTTTTTATTTTGTTATTATTGAATTATTGATTGTAAAAACTAGGATTATAATTATTAATAAATTATTACATTTAAATTTAAAAAAGTTAAAAAAAGGAAATGAATTCGGATTCCAATCAATGTGGCTTTCCCTTGTAAGATACAAATATTTCATTAATTAAAATTTATTTGGCTATAACTCTGGAACCAATGAAAGAAGTATCACATGATATATAGTTGAAAAGCTCCCAGTAAGAGCTTTACTGCACTTAAGAAAAAGTCCAAAATCAAAAAAAAAAATTTGATTTTGTTGCACAACTACATGTACAACAGTCCTAAATCTAAAATTTCAACATTCTACGGCTAATCGTTTTTGGGTTATGCGACATACATACGTACGTACATACGTCACGCCGATAAGTCAAAATAGATTCAGGGATGGTCAAAATGGACATTTCCCTTGAAATCTGAAAACCGACATTTTTTGCAATTACAGTACTTCATGCAAGGAAGTAAAAATCGGAAAAGACTAAGGATCAAAATGAAATAATATTAATTGCACTGATAACTACAGATTTTAATTTATAAACATTAATTTATTTATAACATTTAAACATTTACTTTTTAAATTTATTTTTCAAAAACAAAAATGAATTTCAAAAATTAATAAAACGGAAATTAATATAAATGGTTTTAAAAATTAATAAAACGGTTGATATTATTTATTTATTTTTCGCGCTATATATATATATATATATATATAATTATCGACTTCCGCAAAAGTATCGATATTGATAGTTTAATCGATTAGCGTAGTTTTGCTCTTGTCGCCACTTAGTATCATGTTATCCACCAATTCTTCAGTATTTTAAAATAACCTGTAATATTGTTGGAGGTAATTAATTTGTTAAATTATTATTAAGTTCTGATACAGATTTTTAATTAATTGGATTAAGTAACTATATTGATTTGCTTTTCACAAAGATTTCTTCTATTTAAAACAATTCACTCGACCAGGACTAATTAATTTTTGTCACCTTTTTTTTAAACCTGTATGTTTATTTCATGAGTCATTATTTATATTAATATCTGATGAACTACACAAATGTTTTGTCATAAATTAGTGTAACTTGCTGAGTAGACATATGCTAAAAATTCTATCGCACGTATATATATATATATCGGCCCGAAAAGTAAATCGTAGCGGTACACAGTACGTGTTTTGTTTTTTTTTCGATTATTAAATATACTTGTATACGATTGCAGTTATATTTTATCGACTTCTTTTGCTGAAATCTATAGTATTTGTGAATAATAAGTAATTTGATATCGAAGTAGTTTTCCAGATAAAGTTTCGTAAATTTACGTCCAGTGACATTTATGTGAGTTTTTAATAACTCTTTAACAATTGTTTCATAGCCATCGTTTAGACAGAAATTTAAACAAACTAATATGAATTGCCCCTCAATCTTTTAAGATTGTATTAAGATAACAATAATCTTCCAATAAGAAATCCTATGTCTGTATTTTGTATACAGCCTTTTGTGCTATTTTTATAGTGTTCATTGTAAAGTTTAATAATATAATATTATATATTAAAATTATGTAATTTATATTTTTAACATTAAGGAAGTTTGAATTTTTATAACTATGCAATTTTAAATATTAGCATTCTCTTTTTGATAAGCTTCTTCAGGGTCTGTAGCTATTATGCTATTGGATGAGATACCAATGTTTGAAAATGTTTTATTATTGATGATGTGTTCAAAAATGAATAATTTAAATTATGTTCATTCATTTAGAATGACTTACTTTATTTTTTTGTTTACCTATATTTTTCAAATTGCTCCATATTGTTTTTGAGTGAAGTTTTCATGTAGTTTTTCTTTGAAGTTTGGGTATGTGTGACTTGTTTCAATGATGCAGTTTGCAAAAATAGATTCAGTTATAGAGTAAAATGCTTTACTCAGACATGGCATTTTTCACACACACTGCAACTGAAGCAATACCAAAAGTTGATCCCAGAGGTTAAAAAAAAAGAAAAGCAGACAGGTTTATATATTATACAATCTAGGTAGCATTAGCAAAGTTGCCGCATTTCATGACAATACAAAGACATATAGCACCAAATTCATCTACAGATCTGCTTAATCAAAACACCTAATTGAAACTAGTCCATTTATGTAAAAATACAAAATTCTTAAAAAAAATAAACCTTTTTACAGCAAATAGGAAGTTATTCACTTTATATTGATTCTATATTTGAAACATTAAAATTGGATGTTTGAATGTTGATATTCATAATATAATTTAAAAACAAAGTAATTATTTTTAGTAATAAAGCAATAAAAAAATTTTAATGTTTTTGTATTATTAAAATGTTTATTGTTGCATGAACAGTAAAGAAACAGTTATCAAACTTTTTTTATTATATACCATTCGTACGAATTATAGATCAATAAAGAATGGGATTAAAAATAATGATTTTCTGAACAGCTATTGATATTCATTTTTAACCTTCTGCCAAAGTTCACATAACTGATTTATTAAATTCCATTTTCAAACCTCCATCACAAGATAATTCTATTAAAGATTAAGTTTTTTGTTGGGTTTCAAGAATAACATCCAGTATGAAAGGGTTTCTTATAGATAGAAATTCACAATTGTCTGCTCTAAAATAATCTTCAAAAGTTTCAGCAAGCATTAAGCAATGATGTTTTATATTATTGATAAGATTTTTTTTTGTCTTCGGTCATTTACCGGTTTGATGAGCTCTTCAAGATTCCATATCTAGTGCCAGGCATTTCATTTCGGTATACCTCCCACATCCTACATCCCTAACAATTTGTTCTACATAATTTGTAGTAAAAATTGTGCAGGCTTTCCCTGCCTGCACAATTTTTCCCATTTACCTGTCTCCAGTATCAAAGCGACTATTCCAAGATGCCGTAATATGTGGCCTATAAGTCTGTCTCTTCTTTTAACTATATTTTTTCAAATGCTTCTTTTTTCATCGATTTGCTGCAACGCCTCTTCATTTGTTACTTTATCCACTCATCTGATTTTTAACATTCTCCTGTTTCAAAAGCACCAAATTTCAAAAGCTTCTAATCTTTTCTTCTCACATACTCCGATTGTCCAAGTTTCACTTCCATATAAATTATTTGATGAGATTATATTTCATTTTGATTTTCTGTACTGTTACAAAATTTTCCAAATCCAGAAAAGACTGCAGATTTTCATTCAAAAACTATTATTCATTTGATATTTTTTGATAAATGTCTTTATTTTTTTGGCTACTAAAATTTGATTTTTTGTTGACCTTGCAAACTTAAATCGAAGTCATTGAGGCAATTGAAAATATCTGATAAGTTGGGTAGTGTTGTAATCCTCAGTTTGTCAGTCAGTCAGTCACATAGTTCAAAATCTGTAACTACTAGCAACACCTACACCTCTGAATGTTGCTCATATAACCTACTTAGTCTTTTTAACCTACTCAGTCATTTTATTTAAAAGCTTATCTCACTTTATTTGTAGCAAAAACTGAATGTGGCCACTACCCAACTAAAGTATATAGTTTAAAAAATAAATGAGAGTTAAATGCTCAAGATTTATTCAAATTGACCACCTTGATGGTCAGAAGAAAATGTTTAAATTATTTAGGCTTCTGTTTTACTGCTAAAGTTTCTCTGTGGTAATAGATGGTACAATTTTTTGTAACAGATTTTACTTTGGTTGCAACACCTCCATATTTTTCTGCCATAGCTCAAGCACCATCAGAACAGACGCCAATGCACTGCTTCCAGTTAATTCTATTTTCTGCAATTAAGTCATCCAATTTTTTGAATATTTCATCTGTGTTAATTCATGTTGATAGCTCATCACAAAATAAATAATCCTCCTTAATTGTGCTTTGAAGTTCATGCCGCATATAAACCATAAATTGAACATACACAGTCCGTCCTACAGGAAAGGTGACTTATTTGAAATAAAATACAGACATTGTTTATTTTTTAGTTTACAACTTTTTATTCAAAATAGAGTCAGTACACAACTAGAAGCGGTGGAAAAATTGTTCAAAACAATTCTGATACTCAATCTTTGAAAGGTTTGCCTGCAATACCATGCCTCTGGATATTTGAAATAGTGTCAAAATGCTTTCCTTTCATTGCCATTTATGGTTTTGGAAGTAACCAGAAGTCACACGGAGCCGAATAAGGAGGTTGTACAAGCACCATGATACATTTTTTGAGTCAAGAAATCGCATACAATATTGCCTTTGTGCACCGGTGCATTGTTGTGCAACAAACACCATGTTGCTTGATTCTGGTGTTCAGGTCAAATCCAAACAATACTTATCCATAAATGATTTAAAATACCCCAGTAATAATGTACATTCACCATTTGACCTTCTGGAGCAAATTCTTTACAGATAATTCCTTTTGACTCAAAGAAAACAGTGAGCAGTGTCTTGACACAGGTTTTCTGCATGAGCACTTTTTTCAGTCTCAGAGATTCTGGACCTTTCTATTCTGAGCTTTAGCGCTTTTTAAGTGGCTCGTACTAAAAATACCATGTTTCATCATCTGTTATGATGCAAAAGAATGGTCCCAAGTGGCTGATCTTTTCATGTCTTTGCAGTATTCCACTCCGCAATATTTTTGATCGTCAGTGAGTG
Source organism: Zanna intricata (assembly GCA_010016005.3). Lineage (NCBI taxonomy): Eukaryota > Metazoa > Arthropoda > Insecta > Hemiptera > Fulgoridae > Zanna > Zanna intricata. The sequence goes on from JAAAKQ030109237.1 coordinate 5,481, forward strand.
AGAGGGGCAAAAGGCAAGAACAGATCTTTTTGCCCAAATTTTCAGTTAGAATGAGATGTACAGTTGTTTTAGGAATTCCAGTGATCTCAATTAACCTGGTAAATGCACAATGATCATTTCGAAGAATATCAGCCGCTTTTTGAGCATTTTCTTCTACTCGAACTGTTGATGCTTCTGGAAATCATCTTTAATGCTTGCTCTACCATCATGAAACCTTACATACCAATTAAGAAAATTTTTAAAACTAATTGCTTCACTACCATAAACAGTTTCTACCTTTTTAAAAGTGTCTGTGGCACTTTTTTGTAAAGCAAAACTTAATGTTTGCACATTGATCCATTGCTCTTTTGACGACCAAAGTTCAAAACAAACTGTTAAAGTTTTGGTTATTGCAAACAGTCTATGATGCCAGCACTGTTAAATTTAAAATAGAAGGTAGTCGGAATACCACACTAGTTAACTCATGCATCCGTTCACAGATCGCATTACACGAATATAAAATCACTCACGTTTCCTGTGACAGACTGAGTAGTTTCTTACATCCTTGCTCTCATCAAGTTGTATGGTGAAAAAAATCACTATTTTTGACTTGAGGTCTTAAGTTCTCTTTAACATTTAATGTAATGTTTTCAGTTCTGCTTGCATGATATCATTTGACAGTGGTATCATGTCAAAGAGTTTAAGTGATGATTCACCCAATATAGAAATCACCATATCTTTTGCAGCAGGTAACAATCGCTTTTCACTAATTATATGAGCTTTTTTTTCATTTTGCTATTCTTAAGCTCTCTAAGAAAGATGCCTCAGCTGCTTTTTGAGTGTTGTGTTTAAAAGACGACATAATTTTCATCTTATATCTTATCTCTACAATTTTTGAACAAAATAATCCTTAGGTTTGTTTACTAACATTGAATGTTTGATATAATGTTCCTCTTCTTGCTTGGTTTGAAAGAATTACAAAGCAAATCATTCATTCATAAAGGTTTTGGCTCATTGTTTACATTCTAACAAGAAGTCCAGTATTAATGTGTACTCAAGATCATAATTTTTGAAACTTTTTGTATTTTAGTAAAAAAAAGGTATTGACTCATCGAAAATTCTGATTTTGAAGTAGACCTTGATGTACAGGCTTTTTTTGCCTGTACATTGCCTGTTAAGCCACTTGTTAGAAAAGAAAAAATATATATAAATAAAAATGTATGTAATAAAAAAGTCCCTTTCAAGAAACATATGCTAGCCCTAGCATTTAAATTTTATCAAATGATAAAAATAACACAAAACAGTATTTTCAAAACAGATTACCACAGAGTTTGTAAAACACCAGAACCAACTGTATCCATCTTTCTATAGGATAACCATAACTGACTCATTTAACTACTAGAGGAAAGTACAGCAGTCTATTTATAGTGGCCATTAAGGAACTTGTTCTTACGTATATGATGATTAGTGCATGCATGAGACAGACAGGTTTCTCCTTGTGCACTGTGGCATGCAGGAACCTGTCAGTATTGTGTGTTCATTCTTGCTAGCCAAGTAACTGATATTCTTATTGCTGCTATACACAAATAATTCCCTTTGATTAATGGAAAAGGAAATGCACGATAAAACACTTTTGTATTATAATATATAAAAAATGGTTTGAGAACCACTAATTCAGTGCATTAGTAATAATAATAAATAAATACCAATAATAAAAATATTTAGTGTACTAATTTTTTTCTTTTTTTTTTGCATTCTATCAGGTGTACGCATACCACAGTGTAGAACCACTGATCTTGTCAAACTTGAGCAATTTGGAATATAAAAACACAAATAACTTTTCAAATGAACAGATAATATATACATGCTTTGAATAAACAATTAAGAAATTAGATCTTTCAAACACCAAGACATATTCCACATACCATAACACTTATGTACTACAATGGCACTTTATCTAGGAACTTAACATAAATCCAAAACTATTTCAAGCATAAGTAAAGTTTTGTACTTCCATCTTAAAATAAAATATGCAGTAGTTGATTTTTAAAAACGTCCTAATTATTATGCTTATAGAGTAATCATGCTTTAAATCTAAAGAAATAAATTTCAGTTATCCATAGTTAGTACAAGTTAAATGTAATAGTTTTTAGCCAAACTTTTAAAACTTAGAGCAGAGAAAATATTAAAAAAAAATTTTAAAAAGACAGTTTTTATTTGATATAATTACTTATAGCTTAAAATATCATCTCTTGGACTAATTTATTCAGCTCGAAGGAAAATGTTTGTATACTGGAAAGATGTATCAAGGCGATTAGGCTTTATGCAGATCTTGTTTGAGCAAACAGAATGAAGTATAAAAAAATAGCATGATATTCTATTGAGGGCTCACCATCTCCTATTACTGTGATGGGGGAGCTATAGGACTTTTTCATGTGAAGCAGTTTTATTTGTTCTTCTTTTTTACCAATTATCGTCCTTGCATTAGAACATCAGTTACATTATGCTGTGAAGAAGTTTGGTAAACTGATTGCGCAGCATATTCAGAAATAGAGAAGGAAAGTTTGGTATAAATAGTGGAATGAGCATTGTCTCTTTCCAGACATAAGGGTATTAGGAGTCACCTCATGGATCTCCCCAAACTGGCAAGTGAGTCATTTCATTTTATTTTATTTGAGTTCGCTTCAGGGCATGGCACATTTCTGGCTCGATTTGGCCTGATTGGCTTGGGTCAGTATCCTCAATAATGTATATCATGTGCTTTATGTCTACTCAGAATATCAGTTTAGGTTTGTAGAGGGGTCAGGGAGCTTGAGGGTATTGGTTCAAGTTTGGGTCTGCAGGCTAACTGGAAAGTTAGAGATAAGTGCAGCATCGTTGAAACATTTTTATGGTTTGAAAGAACTGCAAAGAGTGATTAGTGTAAAATAGTAGTGTGGGTGGCTAGGACTGTTTGGGTGCTTTTTCACCAGAGTAGACACATTCAGCAATTGTGCCCGGCTTATATTTGTTATGTTTGTGGATTGATTTATTGGTAATTTTGGTTGCTTTGGTACAGTAAATCAAAATGTTACAAACAATTTTTTAGGGTATGAGATTAATATATTGTTATAAATCAATTTGTAAATTTTTATTGGTTATCAGTTTTTTAATTCAGTTTAGGTGAGTTTGAAAAATATCTTTTGTTATTTGATGGGTTTCAACACTGATGGAAATATCTTTTGAGGCATTTGTATTTGTGCCATACTGATGACTGAAATATGAGGGTCTAGAAGATGACCACTGGTAAAGCCCATCAGGACTACCAAGGGAGGGGGTCATTTGGCGATCAAGATTGTCACAAGACAGGTATCTCCCTCTACAGGGCCAAGATAGATGGAGATCCCTAATAATTACAGTCTCACTCCTAGACTCAACATACAAAATTCTTTCCAGAATCATCTCAACAGGATCGGTTTAAAACTCAAGAAAGAACTAGGAGAATTCCAGGGAGGTTTTTCAGACTCTAGAGAGGGTGATCAACCAGATCATGAATCTCAGACTAATAATGGATTACAACAGAAAAAAAAGCAGAGGTATGGTAGTAATGTTAGTAAGTAGACTTACAATTGGGAATATATGATTGCATTCACAGAAAATCCCTTCTTAAAATGCTGAGACATCTCGGATTATATCACAAATTAATAAATATGATGAAATTGATCCTCGTAAATAATAATAAAAAAAAGTGAAATTCGAGGCAAACTTGGAACCATTTGAGATCAAAACAGGATTGTGCCAAGGGGATAGTCATTGCTACTATTCTACTGCACTCTGAAAATGGTAAGGAGGTTCAAGACGAACCATCTCAATCAAAGAAATCCATTTCTACATAGAAGAAAGCTCAAGGCCTCTTCCAGTTCTTTATCGCAGCTTAGCTGTAGCCAAGTTAAGTTTAATAAAATAATATTTAAAACATTTTCATTGATTTAATGGGCACCTCAAAATGTTTTGTATCATTTACTTTGAAATATTAATTAGTATCTATTTCTGTTTTTCAATTTATAAGTTTAAACTACAATACTTCATATGAAGTGATTCATATGACACTTGATCACAAAAATTACACATAAATATGCACTCTAGCACTCACATACAGTGTAACATCTAACTTAGTATACCCTCTCTTCTAAGGCTTACAGGCCATGACTTGACTAAAGGTTTGCGTGCTTGTTTCTGAAGGTATCATTGATTTTGCATTCTTAGAATATTTGATAACATCTTGCATATGAAGTCTTATGAATGTATCTAATTAGTTTATTTTTACAGATAGGATGTCATCTGGAAAAAGCAAGCAAGATGAAGAACTTCTTGATCAAAAAATTGCTCGAATCAGGAAGAAAAATGAAGAAATTATACGGAGAAGTCAGGTATGCTACTTGTAAAAAATGATTTGTTATCACTATTTTTTTATTTTTTTTTAAATAAGATATACTATCTGTGCTTGGACTTATTGCTTGTAAGATAATATGATTTCAGAATAAACAAAAAAAAAAAAAAAGAAGTAATTTTAATTAACTTTAAAGTATCTACATGGTACTTAGTTTAATCTCTTAATTTTTGACCTGTTAACAACTTAAATCTCATTTAACAACCTATGCTCCCAATTTCCATTCAATTAAAATTATATGTTAAAAAGATTTTTTTAATATTTATATTATATATATATATATATTTTTTTTTTCTTGAGATAATTTGATTTAAAATGGGGTGATTATTATAAAATCTATCCATACTTTGTTATTGAATTTTTGTTTTTATTAGTGCATTTATGAGCTATTATAATTGTACTATTAAAACTTTTTTATGTTATCGCATTTTTATGCAAGCAAAAATTTGTTCTTATAATTGATACAACGTAATGCATGTATTAAGAAGCATTAGGAAGTCCAGCATTACCCAGAATTTATTTAAGGTTGGCCTGTTTGTTCAGTCATCAGATTCATAGACAGAGCTATCCCCACTATACCTAATAAAGGATGCCAAAATTAGTGGGTATGTGTGTACTGTGTTACTGATTCTGTTGGAATCTTGCCTATAGAACACTTGTTAAGAAGTATTAGTAATGGAAAGGGATGTCTAATGAGAAAATCAAAACCTACCCTCTGAGGACCACAGAATTCTACAGACAAATTCATATAAATGGGTGCTCTAAAGCCCCTTCTGATACTGAATTCTAATCAATCTTCAGTAGCACATAAGTTTGGATTATATCTCTGCAGAATAAGAGGCAACATTAATGATCAATATTTCTACATCAGTTAACTAAGCAAAATCAATATGTACGGTAACAAATATGCTGTAACGGTTGTTTTCCTCTTAGTATTAGAAAACCAATAGTAATGTTTTACTATTTTAAAAGTAAAATATAAAACATTATATATAATACACTCAGGATCCTCTTCCACACATGATCCTAATCCACACCTATTATAATTGTGGCTGTTTCAAGATGAGTTACATAAGTTTGTTAAAGAAGAAACCGAACTTTTGAAATAAAATATCAGAATAACCCTCTTTTTTCTGCTAGTGTTCTTGAAATGTGTGATTCTTTAGAAATAATATTCAGTTTGCTGCATTTACTTATGTTATTTGATTTCCCTTCTGTAACAACAATGCAATGGTTTTCAGATGTAAAGAAAGTGAAGACCTTGTGGTCTTTTTGTGAAATTTTGTTTTAAGTTGGGTAGGACATTTGGAGAAACTGTAAGATATTTCAAGAAGCTGTTGGGAAAGAATTTATGAGCATATGCAGTGTTATGATTGCTATCAGTATTTCAAATGAAATATACCAAAGATGGTTGAAGTTGATGTTGATTATCTTTTTTTTTAAATTTATCATTAATTAAATCAACAGCATCATAATATGCAAAGTAGTGTTTAAGTAATGTGGCATTTAAGGGAAGCAATGAGGAAAAAAAGGCCTGAATTGTAAGCAAACAAATTATGAATGCTACACTTATTTCGTATTCATTCAAGCATTATTGCCAAAGCATAACACAATTGTTGTATCTCAGCCTCCCTATTCATCTGATCATGTATCTATAAATAAATGTTTTGTTTCTGAAGCTGGAAACTCTCCTGAAAGGATGCCATCTCCTGGTGTTAGAAGAGATTAAAAATAATTTGCTAAGGATCTTCTATTCCATGAAATGCATTCCAGTTCCAGCAACTGAAAAAATTCTTGGAGTGGTGTCAAAACAGACTACATAAAACAAAACCAGTAAATAAAATAATTTTGTAAAAGGCCTTTTTTTACAGTTCTCATAAACCATTATTTCAGACAACTATTATTCTTTTCTTTTTTTTTAGGAGATTGAAAAAGATAAAAGATTAGCTGAAAAACAAAATGCAATGGTAAAATTACGACCATCTACAGATGATTGGCCACGTGAACGTACACCTGCCCTACGACCCAGTCATCGTGAGATGAGAGATTGTAAAGGAGAAGATGATGGCAGACATGTAATAGTTTTTATTTATTTTTTCTCTTATAGATGAATAAAAAATTTGACAAAATAGAATTCACACAGCATATTAAGTAATAAGTTGCATTAAGGAATATTTCATTTCACAGCAGTAATGTGAAGTGTAAAAACTTTAAGTGACAAAATAATTATGTATATTAAAATAATTGTTACATTTAAGACCAAAAACTTTAGCGAGTCAAAAAAACAAAATTTAATTATTTGATAATTATTTTCTGTTATTAATATTTTATTTTCAATTCAATATTTTTTAGAATTCAACATTAGCAGAGATGATGCAAACCACGCAGTTACTGTTTGCAGAAGCCTCTGTAAATGATAACTAGATGACATGACACTAGTCTCTCATCTGTTTCAGTGGTTTTTCAAATTTTTTACTTTTTTGTGTTTATATAAATGTCAGATTTGTATGATTTTAGGGTTGAATAAATTTTCCGAGATTGTATCAACGTAATATTTTTTATCAATTCAAGTGAAGTTTTTATATTTTTTCTCATATGAATTTTTAAAAATTGATTGATTTTTAAAGGGCAACAAAACAGTGTAAAAGAGAAAAGCAAAAGGGCATACCATAAGCCAAGGGTGGCAAAGGTGTGAAAAAGTGTAAAAATGGAAAATATGATGACAGTTAACTGGACTTTGGTTTTTCATTAACAAATCAGTACTGAAGAGGGGCCACATGTATTCTGTGTATAAAAGCTTTGACTCCAGAGTGGAGTGCATGCTACTAAGAAAGTTGAAGCACCATTTTTTAGCCACTCATCCTGGTGTAATTAGTAAATCACTAATGGATTTAGCATGAAGCTAAAAGAGTTAAATCAACAAAAGGATAGTATTTAACTAGGCATCAATAGCAAGAAGTGCTATGCTAGCATCTTAGAAGGTACCACATGGAATCACAAAATGTAAGAAGCTCCATACAATCTCAGAAGAACTCATTTTACCAACTGCTTTAGATATGGTGAAATTGTGATCGGCGAGTTTGCTGGGAAGTGACTCTCTAAAGTGCCTTTGTCCAATAACTCCTTCAGCCATAGAATATGACTCATAACAGAGAACTTTGTCGTATAACATTATTAACATTAATGAATCTAGTAAACTATAAAAACTCAGCAGTGGAGCAAGATTAACTAAAAAATGATGTGAAGATATTGGATATAAAAGTATATCTTTGTGCACTACAGCACTTTGTAATGGCTTTCTCAACGTATGTATTATACGTTTGAACTGCTGCAACAAAAAATTTATATTTCTCATTAAGAGGAACAATACAAGTATACGTGCATTTTGTGAATGAAGATTTTTTTTTTGTTGTAAAACTAGCATATTTATTCAACATTTTTGAAAAGCCAAATGCTCTGAATCTCTCCCTATGTAAGTAATCTGCACTTTTAAAGTTAATTGTGAAAATTTTAGCTTTTAAAAAGCTTAAGCTATGAAAAAGAAAAACAAATGAAGGTGATGCCAAGGAATGTTTCACTTATAATAATTTTTACCTTTATTGAGATATTCAAGATGTGAATTCATTTTTGAAAAAGAATCGCAGCTTATCACCTACTTTAAGAAATATTTTCAGAATTATAATATTGATAAATTTTGCATGGATTCATGATCGATTTAATGCCACAACTCCATCTGAGTTTATTGCTGCAGAAGAAAAGAATCTGATTGAGTGAGCTTGTGGCAATAAGTAAAAAAAAAAAAAAAATTAGCAGCATGAATTTTAGATGTCAGTAATATATAAATATTTACTTGTAAATAGTAAAGCTCAGGAGAATTTTATTTCCATTTCTGACTTCTTATTTGTGTAAAACTGGGTTTTCTATTATATTCGACTCATATTGTAATAAAATCTAAGTATCACGTGGAACTCAATATAGAGAAGCAAATAATAAAGGTGGCTGTTTGCAATTTAATTTCACAGTTTGAGAAAGTAAGCAGCAATCAGCATGCTCTTCTGTTCCACTAATGATTATAATTAGTTTAATTTGTTCAATTACTTTTTTTGTGATCTAACATTTTTTAAATTTATTTTTACCAACCCTTGCAAAACATTATTGGCTGTTTCATGAAGCATACTTGTTAGAACTTTATATAGGACACGTTAGGGGAAAATCTGAACTCAGCAAGAGCACCAAG
>JAAAKQ030109248.1:0-14125 GCA_010016005.3 Zanna intricata
GAACCTTGGAACTCTCGACTTCGAAATCAGCTGATTTGCGATGTCGCGTTAACCACTAGACCAACCCGGTGGGTTAATGCATTGAGCCTAGGGTAAACATTTATTACTTGTGAACCGACAGTAACTTTATTATTTATTTAAGTTGGATGTTTGTGTATTTTATTTGAAATAAATAAAATGTTTAATGTTTCAGGATATGTTAATAAATTATCAAGGCTGAGGCTCTCTTGACAATTTTTAAAGTAAATTTTTCTGCGTTAATTTTTGCTGTGTTAATAGAGTATTCCGGTTAACTGGACGAATATTTATCGAATTTTTTTTTTGTTAATTTTACGTCGTAATTGTAATTATAGAATAGCTGTATTCAGCCGGGGTATCTGTTGATAACTACGTTTCTTGTTCGAGAAAGAAGTCATGTGCCTGTTTTATTTCGTTCGCTCAGATTGTACTTTTAATTTAAAACTTATTTAGATTGTTGCCATAAATATTTAAATATTTGGGTTCAATCCACGGCAATGTGGAATTACTGAATTTGATTGACTTACAGTTCTCTTTAAGATAATCGATCTAGAGTATAAAACTTAAAAATGTATATTATGAAAATGATATTTTTGTTTTGTTAAAAGATTATAAATGTATATTTTGACCCGATAGCAGATAAGTTTCATGTTTCCTTTTATCTCTGAAGATTTTGCATCGGTTTTTTTTTTTTTTGGTTGAAACAATTCTCGTTTCATTTCTTTTGTAGTGCACAATTACAGTAGGTGTTTCGCGTGGTTTAATATCGATCACGGTGGCATCAGCTTACTCAATAACACGAGTGAGATTGAAAGTGTTGCAAGCGACCGCATGCTTCCTATATTCTAGCTGCCGGTCTCTGTGTGTGTTTTTCTTTGTCCAAGACGGATGTTACGGGCGGTTGTCTGCGGTTTTCGTTGCCGTAGAACGGCGCTGAACCCTCATAATCGAAACCGCCTAGGTATCTATCCTTTCCTTTTCGTTGTGCGTTGTTGTTATCGCTTACTGTTAGAAACCGCTGCTATTCGCTGCCGGTTTTATCGAATCTTTGTCCGTTTCAACTTCTTATATGCTCCATTTGTGTTTCCGACTGACGTTTCATAATACTTCAGCTACTGTCGTTATCTATTCTTTTCCGACAGTTCGTTCACTTCTGTAAAACAAACCAACATCTTGTCCTTGCTTTTTTTCAATGTTTTTTTTTTTTTTTTTAAGTTAAAACCGCACAATAACAGAACAGTAAAAGTGTTGTATGTTTTCTGTTCTTTTCGTTGTTACAAACAACTATTATTCAAGAAATTCATTTCTCTGTGTTTAACGACAGTTCATGTAATTGCTGCCGTTCGCTGCGGTGGAGACACGTAAACTAAGAAACACGGCTTCTCTCGCTCCGACTCCCCCCTTTATTTTTTTACAACAGTTTCCTTTCATTTAGTTTTGCTGTTCTTATTATTATTATTATATTTCTTGCACAGAATTGTGGTTATTGTTGTTATTTTCATTATATCCTCACTGGAAACTAATTGTACCCACAGTTTATAATTTTTTTATTTTATAAATACATATAGGAGTATTTACTTTTTCTCTAATGTATCACATTACAGTATTAAATAAATGTGTTTTTATGTTGCTTTTTATTCGATTAATATTGATGATAGAATCCGCGGTTTTTACGCCATTTGTTGGACTATTAACTTGGTGTCACGTTTACGTTTTTTTTAATGGATTCTCTAAACGTTAACCAGAAGCTATTAAAATAAATTTGTCAAATTATATTTTTTGTTAAAAAATATAAGTATTTGTAATTTTTACGGTTTTATTTTTCGAGCAGATTTTAATATCTCTTGCAACAAGAAAAACAAATTAATTCTATTTGAATATTTGTGTTAATATTTGGCAATAGAGGCTCGATTAAAATCACTGTAGTTAGACATCGTAAAGGAATAAAAGTTCACATAGCCAGTTGTTCTCTTAGGACTTGATTGTAAAACAATGTATTCTGGTTGTGAAAATATTATTTTTATTTTAACGATTCAGTTTTAATTCTTCGACTTTTTTATTTTATTTATTTTTTTGTTTATTTCGTAGTTCTGGATCTTCACCTGCATCTGTTCATGTATGTTTTATAATCTTTCTATTGCTATCGAGATAATAAGAGTTAATGATAATACCTCTACCTTTAACAGGCTAATCAAACGAACAGTATCATCGTTTATAGCAGTATCAGCTTAAAATCTGATACAGATTTTATACAAATACGAAAATAATTATAACCTATCTTAAAGGAAACGTAACCAAAAAAAAAAAAAAAAAATTGAATTTAAATATCGGAATTCACTATAGGACCTGTTTACAAACTGAGAGCAATCAAAATAATACGAATAATAAATAAATTATATGTAAAAAATAAAACATTTCGAATTCCTTTCATGATTACTTTCCGGCTATTGATCTAGGTAGCAGTTGTAGTTATAAAGGGAAGCATGTTGACTTTTATACTTTTATGTCAGGTTTTTTTGCGATTATCGATGTTTCACGATTTACTGAGTCAAAAAGACGAAAAAAATAGAAATTTCGGAAAGTCTTGTTCAAAAAAATCCAAAAATTTTGGATTTTGAACTTCTTAACTGTACTAATAAGTTCTCTTGAAGAGCTTTTCAACGATACATCATAAGTGGTACTTATTTTAATTGGTTCCAGAGTTATATCCAAATAAAATTTTAATTAATGAAATATTTGCACCTTACAAGGGGAAGGCACATCGGTACCAACCAAACTTCATCTCCTTTTTTTTTAAATTTAAACATATTGATTTATTAATAATTATTAACCTCTGATTGTAAAAAAGTTTTATAATAAATAATTATTCAATAAAAAAAAAATCTGGCCTCTGACCATCCCTGAATTCATTTTGACTAGCGTGACGTCTGTACATACGTATATATCTTGTATAACTCAAAAACGATTAGCTGCAGGATGTTGAAATTTTAGATTTAGGACGGTTGTAATATCTAGTTGTGCACCTTTTCTTTTGATTGTAATAGACTGAACCAAAAGTGTCTAAAAAAAGCCCAGAATCCCAAAAAATTTGATTTTGCACTTTTTCTTAACTGCACTAACATAGCCCGCCATTGAGAGCTTTTCAACAATATATCATAAGTAAGTTATTTTTTTCATTGGTTCCAGAGATACAGCCAAATGAACTTTTAATTAATGAAATATTTGGATGTTACGAACGAAGGCACATCAGTTCAAATTAGACTTCATCTCCCTTTTTTTTCTTTTTTTTTTTTACTTTTTTTAAAAATTTAAATATATTGATTTATTAGTAATTATAATTAGTAATTAAGCCGTGATTATAAGAAAAAATTACAATAAATAATAATTCAATAATAACAATAAAAATATATAGATGGTAAAAAAGCAGAAGTTATTAGTGACATAAAATTTCATGGACTTTTAAAAATGTGTATATGTTATTTGATAGGCATTATTACCTATGTGAATATGTAATATATTTGGTGAAACATCTGATTATTTTATATTTATTGATAATTATAATTTAGAATCGTATTATTTCTGGATTTTCGTATAAGGAAGTCATGTAGTGTCCACATCAGATTTTTTTGTATAGTGGTAATAAAAAATTGAGGTTTACTACGATGAAAATACTTAATAAGGCAATTAAAATTGTAAAGTTTAAATTACGCGGATTTACGGATGAGAAGATTGAACATTAAAAAAAAATTTTTTTTTTGCCACTTATCTTGAAATCCGTTGACCAATAATATTTAAATTTGGCTATATGTATCCCAGCTTTTACCTGATTGTCGATACCATCGAGCATGGGATTTCACGGTATCCTTACACCACCTCCGATCAGGCGATAGATATTCAGGATGTTCCGGGAGGTGTTGATCAAACTTAAGGGATTGATTTAAAACCAAAATAAACAACAAAAAAAAGTTCACGTTGACAATTGCTCAATATCCAAGTTTCTTTTTTCCGTTTGTTTGCTATTTTGTTTTTTTTTTTAATAAAAATGTATATGTTAAGAACGGTTTGAGATATTTTAATGAAATGTTGTGTATATGTACCCAACAACATATTACAAAATAAGTAAGTTCATTTTTCTTCAGAAATTAGTTAACAGTTGAAATATGTCTGAAATTTGTTTTAAATGGATCACAAAACTTACCCGTGAAACTACACACAATATTGTTGACGCATAATTTCATGTTTGCACTCCTAAAGAGGTTAAGACAGTATCCGATTTCAGTTTTATTAGTTTTTCTTCTAATTTTATTTTAAAATTTTGAATTAAATCTAGAAATGCATTTAAAATGTTTCCTTATAAACGGGGTTAAATTCATATTTTGTATTTTCTTTTTTTGTTATACAATACTGTTAGTTTGTATTACAATATTTATTCATAAAGATTAAAATAAAAAAATTGAAATAATTTTTAAGTATTGTGGTAATTTATGTAATTTACTATCTGCCTACCATTATTATTTATTTAAATATTATGAAAATTGTGAAAGAGAATGTTTGCTTATAAATATTTATCACCCTTCATAAATTTTGTAGTTAGCCAACAGGTATGTAGGTGTTCGGGAAGTATTTTGTCACGAATTTGTCGTAGTTTGTCTCGATTTCTTAATAATATTAGCCTATTTTTGTGGTAATTCAATATACCTATTACTAGTAACAATACTAATTTATAGTCGATTGTAAAATTTAATTTCTATTAATGTTAGGTAATGAATTTATTATGTTACGTGAATAAAACTTACAAATCACCAATTGTTTGTTTAAAGTAAAAATTTAACCGATCGACTGATGAGTTCAGCTAGTCTGTTTTGTAAAGCCCCGAATAAAATTTTTCAGAAATATGAAAGGAATAATAAGTTTTAAATAATATTGCATGTTTTCATAATTAAATTTAAAAAAAAGATCAGGCTAGATGGGGGTAGCATATCAACAGATGGTTTCCTAAATCAGTAAAAAATCTCTATAATTATTGATTAAAATGAGTAAATAAACTATGAATATGTTAAAGCATCCGATACGATGGAGGAGACATTTTATCAATATTTTGGCTGTAATATAATTGATTTCATCCAAATCGGCTTTCGAAGTCAGTAACCGTATTGCCGCTCTCGAACCCTTAAAAAACTTATATTTTGTAATTTAATGAAAGTGATAAATATGGATAATAGTTATAAATGTTTTCTATATTTTAATTTGAAATAAATTACTGTACGAGGTATGAAATCGTAGTCGGCCTATCGGGTCTGAAATTCTTATCTCATTTTAATTGCTATAATTTTATGGTTATCTAAAAATAAGTTGTAAATACTCGAGTGTGATAAAATAAAAGTCAATCAATAATATCTGAAGGAATTCTGTTTTATTACGATAATCGATTAGTAACCCGGAGCGGCAGACTCCTACCGTAGCGAATAATTCCTGCCGTTCCCCGACCACCCCTACTAATTCTAGCCTACTGGCCATAATGGTAGTCGTTATTCTTTCTTGTAAGTTTCTTTTTTTTGCAAAGTAAAGCCGCGTAGGCTGGTTATAGATAACTCAGCCCGTAACCATACATACACGCATCTGAAATTCATTGCCACAACGCAGGTAGAACAGGATAACTCGAGAATGAAAACTACAACAGTAGAATCAAAAGACAGATCGATTACTTCACGACAGTTTTTATTTCTCCAGCGGCGACTGATTCCTGGCTGAACTTTGATCTAATATCTACTAAGTTCAGTGAGAATAATTCTTGTCATCCAACAAAAGAAACAAAAATTTATGAAAGAAATCGATTAAAAGTTTTTTTGTTTTAAATATTATACACGAGTATATTATTTTTATAAGTTTCAAGATAAGATTTATTTCCATTTGTCCAGTTTTTTTTTTTTTAATCTGTGTGTATTATGTATTATATATATATATAAAACATGTACTGACTGAATCATTATTAACACCAAGCAAAAACTACTGAAGATAAATTAATGAAAATTGTTATACGTATGTTCTTACGGTGTAAGAGTACTTTATAAGAAAGGATTTTTTTTTTTTAATTCCAGTTTAAAAGTTTCAAATGGAGTTTAATATTTATTATTTTCTCGTTAACAAATGAAGATATAAACTTGATTTTTTCTGTTGTCATTTTCATGTTAATATAAAAAAAAAAATTTTTAAGGTGTACGACGAAACACGGCGCGGCGGCTCAACCCATGCAGCCAGTACCGCCACTGTTACTGTGCGTACCATACGACTAGCTGTACCTACCTTCGGTTACTTGACTAAAAAATATAACATTTAAAAAAAAATACTCAGTTGCGGGCTGGTTAACAGAAGTCAAAACTTAAAACAATGAGTACCGATCATTGGTTAATAATTATATTTTTCCGGCCTCCGTAGCCGAGTGGTAGCGTCTTGGCTTTTCATGCGGATCCCGGTCAGGCATGGCATTTTTCACACACGCTACGATTCGTTCATCTCATCCTCTGAAGATATAACCTAACGGTGATTCCGGAGGTGAAAAAAAAAAAAAAAATTATATTTGATTCTGTTGCTGATTCTAATGTATGTGATTATTTATTTTAAAGGACTCGATAAACTACTTAAGAATCTATTTGGGACTGGTGGCCAACAGAAGTGAAAACTTAAAACAGCGAGTACCGATCATTGGTTAATAGAAGAATCAAATTATATTTGATTCTTCTATTAACTGATTCTAATGTACTCGTATGTGATTATTCATTTAAAAGGACTAATAGACTACTTAAGAAATATATTTATAATATACTGTAATGGTTAATTAAATAATTTGATAATAAAAATTAAATCGGTTTTAAAATCATTTTATACAAACAACTTAACAAACACTTTAATACTTATACACAACCATATCTACAAAGCAACGTGCTCCGGATAATTACAACAGTCTTCCTATACTGTATTAATGCATACATATATGCGTACTGATGTACAGAAAAAGAGCGGGAGAGAGAAAGAGAAGTGGAATCAACATCTTTCTTTACTGTATATTGATGTAAACGTATATGCGTAAGAATACAGAAAGAGAAAAAGGGAGAAAGAGAAGTGTATCGGGAATCACCGAAAAAACATCGATGTTTTTTCTCCCACCCCTTTCTATGTATATTTTACGAATATATGTAACATATAAATTCTCGCTCCATGTCTTTCTCTCCTATATATAAGCTTAACGTCGTAACGATTATTGATTACGAGTCAGCTGTTTTTTCACACGACAACAACCGTGTGAAATACATTTTTATCCGTTCGGTGTACGAGTAACTAGCTATAACTAATAGTTTAAGGTAGAGGCCAACTATTTTGAAACCCGAATTCTCCAGATCTATCAATGTATCGGGTCCCTCTACTGAGCAAAGTATTGGTCTGAAGAAATTACAATACACTGATATTTTTTCATAAATTGAACCGGCTTTTAGTTTCTATTTATCATTATTATTCCACAAGCATGAGTTTAATGATCACAGGGGGCCCAGGGTTAGAGCTTCCTCGCTAGAGACGGAAAGTATCCCTTCTAAATATCTTCTGACTGCGACATGACATAACCCCGTAAATTTTAAATGGTATTTGGTATGGGCAAAGCTGCAATGGGGATGCTAGTATTTAAGTATTTATACGACTATATATATGTAGAAGTATGACGTAAGGAAATAATAGCTTAAATTGAATTAATACATTCATTTGGTTTTTTTTTTTTTTTTTTTTTTTTTATTGTTATAAACCTATAATTTTATCTTATTGACCTGATTCCGATATTAACACTTTTTTTTAAATTTATTATTTATTAAAATGTTTCCGCAAATCATGTCTTTTTTTATATAAAATATGTATTCCGTGTGGTATTTAATGATGATTATCCTTAATCTAACTCCTTACAGCTTAAAGTGATCGTCTTCCTCTGAGCAATTGCCTTCCTTTTTTTTAATGCTTGGAAGAGAATCCCTTGATCGTGATGTCGTCTATCCAACATTTATAATTTTCCTATCTCTCCCACGCTTTTCTTCAATCATTTCTTCTATTGTATCTCTTAATAAACCATTTCTTTTTATAGCATTTCTCCAGTCTCGGTTCTATTTCTTTTATTTCTTCTAAAATTTTCTAGAACAATAAAATTAATTAATTTTTTTTTTAAAGTAATAAAAATTTTTGCTGTAATGTTTGTTACTATAAATACTCGGTCACTAATTTCTAGAAGAAAAAACACATAGTCCCTTAGACGATTAAATAATTTAATATGTTTCTGGATTTAAACGTCGATTTTTAATATCATTAAATTTTATGATTATGACAAGTATGATTTGTGTGTTGTCGGTTTCATAATATAAATATGTTGCATAAAAATACAATATAGCTAGCATTAATGTGCAATAAAATGTTGACGTGTATACCGGGAGATTATCACATAATGTGCAATAAAATTTAAAATCTAGCGGTGATATCTTGTAAGTCGTT
This sequence comes from Zanna intricata, assembly GCA_010016005.3. Taxonomy (NCBI): domain Eukaryota; kingdom Metazoa; phylum Arthropoda; class Insecta; order Hemiptera; family Fulgoridae; genus Zanna; species Zanna intricata. Next base: position 8,542 of record JAAAKQ030109248.1, read on the forward strand.
ATAATAATGTATGGGTTCCATTTATACATTATAACCGTTAAATTGGCAGTTTTATTGCCACTGGTTTGTTAATTTGGTTTTAGCTTGTGACGATTTTGTTATGGATTTATTTAATATAAAAATAAAACTTAACTAATCGAGTACATATTTACGTATGTATGTTTGTTATTTTTTGAGTACTGAAGCGTCCTTAGTTTATACACATATATTTATGGGCAGTTTGACGAGTCAAGTTCCTAGACTCCTTCCGCTCTAGCGCACCTACTACAGTGAGACCCTTCTTCCCTAAGTTGAGGTATACTTAATTGGAGGTCGACCCAGGGGAGGGAAAAAAAAAGAAATTTGATGAGGCACAACATGAGGGAAAAATTGTATTCTCTTTGATGCAACTGTTGAATCCTTTTTTTCCAATTGTACTGAATTTCATTAAAAGTTCATATCAAATTCGTCATTTACCTATAACGATACTTGTATATTATTGTAACAAACAACAGGTGTCAAAACGTTTTTTAAGCGTTCAGCGTCGATATTTGCTCCACAAAAAATAAAACTAATTTTTTTATACATACATTTTCACTTTTTTTTGTGTAATGCACCCAACACACTTTCTTTAAAGTTCCTTCTGTTATTATACGTTTAAAAAACGAAATATATGTATTTTATGTAATTTAACTATTATGGTCAGAAAAATATTCCTTAGCAATGTAATTTTATTTTATACATGTAGATTCCTCATAACGTCGCAATCTTGTTTTTTCTGATGAAATAAATTAAAATAATTAGTTAGGTTTCTGAATATGTTTTATACTTGTAATGCAATGAATTTTTTCTTTTTCTTTGGTCATCAATTCAAAGATTGTTTTGTAGTAGTCCTCCACATCGATCGACTTAGTGATTTCAGTTTCATGTCTAAGAGTTGCACTGTTTTTTCAAATTGATTATTTCTTCTTTTATTTTGATAAGAACCTCCTCGTTGCTAAACCTGTTGACCCATTGCATCTTCAAAACTGTATCAATTTACGTTATATAAAGTATTGTTTCATTTTCTATAATTCAAAGAAAGTAAAGCAATAATAATAGTATTAATAGTAACAAAATAATTTTGACTTAAGATGCAAAATATAATAATCGAGCAAACAAAGAATATATGGTTCAAACACAAAAATTAACACAAGATAGTTACAGATACATAATATCTGACAATTATCCACACCGTTACAGTTCATCAATATATTTTTTTTAAAGAGTTTTTTCAGTATATTTTTAAATTTTTAACCTACTCTAATAATTTTATACTCGAATGAAATTTAATAGAAAAAGTAGATTCTCCTCTTAGCTGAATATTTTTTTCTGACTATGTGAACTTTTAATCCTCTTAGTTTAATACCCATGGAGATTGATAAATACACTTTTATTAATAATGTTCATAAATTTTTGTTATTATTCAAATAGTGTGATAGAATGAATCGTTAGAAATCCTCATTAAGGGAATAATTTTTTATATTTTTAAGTTGCTAACCGCAAATATATACTGATTGCTAAATATAAAAATGTATTTCGGTAATGTTTGTAGGTAGAATTAGAAAGTAACATTATTCAAGTTTTACTCGATTTTAGTCTTATACAGGTGTACGTGAAGAGCTGATCACCACGTTACTCGTATATATCTTAGAATGGGTTAATTTTTTCGAATCCCATTTAATTAGTTGGGACTCATTCAGTGGACGTCCAGCGAAAAGGAACAAAACTACAACTCTGTGAATACTAGAAGGAAAAGGGAGAAAAGAAGACGATCTACCCGCAGTAAAATCCTAAATCGAAGAAGAAAAATTTTAAAGAATGTCTTGATGCTTACTGTAGACAGCATAAATCCATCCTGACGTCAATCCTTCTGCTGAATCGAATTGCTGATCGAAGATTTTGCGTTAACTCTCAAATTCAATAAATTTATTTTTCTGGCAATTATAATAAAACCTCCAGAGAACAGGCTCACGATTCCATAAGAAAGTAGCTGTAAATCTGCTATTCGTAGCCTAGTTTTGGTGTACGGAAGCATCCGAATGAACCTTATCGCAAATAAGTGTCTATCAAAAATGCTGTTATTAATGTAGTAATTTCCAAATATTGAGAAAGATCCTCCCTTTTTATGTCAAATTCAAACATGTTAAATCGTTATTTTTAAACGCTTTAAATTAATATTTTTACTTCCGACTAAGGTGGTGTTAGCATCCATTTAAAAGGTTGTGTATCCTCTAAAAGCTATCGTGGTGTATGAAGTTTTTTATATGACATTCATTCTTTGTATTTATTACGGATTTTATGTACTGTTTTATATCAAAATATTTTTCTTTGTATTTTTAGGTGTAAATGCGGTGTTTTTAAATGTTCTATCGTTTGATTGCAGAATTATTGTAGTCTCCATAGATTTCTTATTGCCTATTATTTTTTCCAACCACAAATCGGTTATGTTTTCATAATTCCTTCAAAAAAAATAAAAATCACTAACTAAATTTGTATGACGATTAGGTGATGATAATGAGTTCATGATCATATAACATTGTAACTTTATATCTGTTCTTAGCTACTGATTGGTCAGCACATGAACTCCAATATCGATTATTTTTTAGCTTTCTTTAACTAATTTTTTATTGATTTTTATAACAACTGCACTTTATATCCTTCTCGGTTTAATTTATATCTTACTGTCAAATCATGGTCTTCCTATCGCTTCTCCACATTGTAACCTTTAATTATTGTTTTGATAAGTACCTGATGCGGTAAGTATATCTCTCTCTATATTTTACTACATTTCTATTTCTCTTATCTTTCGAAAAACTAAGTCACTGTTTCCTTTTTCGACCCGTATCATATTTTCAATAACTTTCAGTAGCTTATTATGTCAAAAGATCTCCTTTTTCCTTCTGCATATATAGCGCTATACTCCATAAATTACCTTATGTATATATATTTTTCATTAAAAAAAAATTACATTTGACTGTCATCGTTAATTTAAATTATACCGTGATGTTATTTATTCGATCATCTTCCGCGAACTGTTGTACTGTTTAATACGATTGTGTTCGTTGATTATTTGTCTACATTTAACAATAATTAATGATATTAACTGTTATATTTTTTAAATACCACTAAATAAGCTAATTCCAATCGAAAAATTGACTTTGGAACGATAAAAACCAGTTTTTAATTTATTTTAATGAATCCTTATATATATATATATATATATATATGTATAGTATATAGGTTATTAAAAAATTAAGTAAAATTTTAAGATGAAACCTATTAAGAAAGAAGGAAGGATTTATTCAAAGGAATCCAGTTTTATTAGAATTAACCGTAATATTCAACATATTGTATTTTTTTTTTCTTGTTTTATTTTTTTTCAAGTTTCTTTTATGGAATTGGTATGATCTTCATTTAATTATTACATCATATGTATTAGAAATAAGAAATCTTTGACGTTTATATACATATAAATAAAAAAGTATTTTCTGATGTTATTTTTATAGGTAGAATAAAATATTATAGTATAAGCTTTAGTTGAGCGGAATGAAGAGGAAATTAGAACTTGAAACGACTTGCTAAATACAGTAGCAGTAATAGTAATAGAAGTAGTCGCATGTAACCGGTAGCACTTCTGTTCACATCTGACGAGATTTTTGCCATCAAAGGAGTTTATCCAATAAAGCTAAGGAAAAAGACTTGATTCCGACTAGAAGAGAGGAATGACTTCTTCGATGTTAACTTGCCCATACATGAACACAATACGAGACAAGTTAGTGAACGATTCTGCTTCATCGGTGTGCTTATTTTAATTAAATGATATCGAATAAAATTTTACTTTTGTTTGAAATTCTTCTGTAAGTTGACTCTTTGAATATGTTCTTTGCGATAAAAAATTGTTCAGTATGCGTTCTGGTTTGTTAACACTATAGAAGTAAACAAGTTATCATTAATGAAAAACAATGAATAGTTTAGATTCTTCTTTTTTTTTTTTTCTATTCAAACATCGCTTGTATTCGCCCCATCTGTGGATTAAACAAGAGTCTTGAATTATTATTATTATTTTTTTTTTTTTACTTAATTGTATGGATTTGTTGGGGGGAGGGAAATATAGATATATATATAAAATGGAAAATCGTTTATGTCATTGGTCTACTTTACCTTCAAGAAAATCTGAAATATTTGATTTCTTTATTCAAATTAATTTGTAGCACAAATATATGACTGTGTTGTCAAGAGTATGGGTAAAATTATGATTATTTATTTATATCTTGTTGAAGGTGTGTGTTTCCATTTGTAAACAAGTACGAGATATTTCATAACTTATTCCATTTAGAATGAGACCTGTATTGATAGAATTAGATTCCAAACTATTTATTCATGAACGCCATATTTTTTAAATTAGTGATACCGTATTTCCCTGTTAGATCTTTTAAAATATTTTAATTTTATTGATGTAGGAGATTTTTTTATTCATAAATCAAACGCAGCTCTTACACACAACGGTACCTTATTATGAAATATTGGTTCACGACAGACAGTGGGTACGGGACGTTAATCTGTTTTTTCTTAATCTGTATTTTTTGTTACCTTTTTTTTTTTTTTTAGTGTAATAAACATAAAGTGTCTGATACAAGAGAACTAGTGGGAGGTAATGTTTTTAAAGGAACAACTTTTCCTACAGCGAAGAAAATAAGCATATCAGTTTTATAACTGAATAACATTTACTTTTCGTAGGGCTTACACTGATACGCAAGAGATTATTCGTTGGAGAATGCAATAGGAAATGACTTCCCTCACTTAAATTCCTTAATAAATCTGAAAAGGGTTGCTTTTATTTTTGTAATGGCTTTTGGAGTAAGAATAACTCATTTAAAACCGTAGGTGATTCAAATTAATTTGTTTCAAATCGTTTTCAGCGGCAAAAAAAAAAGAATAATTCATTTATTTATTTTTAATGGAGATTGATTACGTCAGACAGAAAACTACGGAAATTTAACTTTCCGTTTCGTTAGAGTTCTTTTAATTCTTATTTACTTCAGTAATAAGTTCACATATTTATAATGCAGTTAATAATCTTTATCAGACATCGTTAGCATCAGCGTGAGATGATTTACAGACATCAGATTATGACTGTGAAACCCTCTTCTATTTAACTTTTTGTTTGACTTTTTAACAAATTCTTCTAAATCTACTGTTGCTGATATCAGTTATAGTTTTATAACTAAAATTTTCTCACATTTGCATCATTATTTTATAATTTTTTTGCAATTTTACATGTAACATCAATCGAGTCTATTATGTACCATAGTACATAATAGACTTGATTGATGTTAGAACATATGTGTTCTACATTAAAACATTGTGTTATTTTCTTAAAACTTTTTCGTTTGATAGCAAACATACATTTTTATGGTTTTTTTTTGTCTTTAGTCATTTGACTGGTTTGATGCAGTTCTCCAAGGTTCCCTATCTAGTGCCAATCGTTTCATTTCGGTATACCTCCTACATCCTACATCGCTAACAATTTGTTTTACATATTCCAACCGTTGCCTGCCTGCAC
>JAAAKQ030109258.1:3233-14125 GCA_010016005.3 Zanna intricata
TTTTTGACACGAAAATGTGAATGTACGAACACTTTTTAGGTACCTTAAAAAAATTGTAATACATTTCAACTTATTTCCGTACAGTTTTGGATTGGTGTCGCTTATTTTAGGAATTACGATTCATTCTTTTTTTTGTCGTGTTCAATCTTAGTTCATGACTTTCATTTGGTCTGTTAAAAAATATTTATGTTAAAAAATTTTTGCTTTTATTCAATAAGAAATTTATTTCTAAAGATTATTTTGCGATTAAAGTTGTGTTTTTCTTCGGAATACATTGATTTGTTATTTATCTACGTATTATTTTTTTCCTATTCATGCACGGATGATTATTGCATTTAAATGATTCTTTTCTTTAAGTATATCGGACAATCAATTATTTTATATGTAATTTTTTTTTTTTTTATACAAAAACTAAAAGAAACACATAAACATTGTTACATAATTATTTTTAAATTGTTTCAAAAAAAAAAAACTCATGTTCTGAGCTTTTTAACATTCGCTTTGTAACTAGCTGGACTTTAGGTGATATTTCTGGAGTAAAAGAAAAAACTGCTATTTTTCGTATTAGTCCATGTAAAATGTTCTGACTAACTGAAGTAATGAAACATTGTGGTACGGATTACATGTATGTTAATGGCTTTCGGATTTCCCCTTTTATGTATTAATTAAATTACGTCATGAGAAATTCAGTTTGTAGAAAATTTAAACGTGATTAATTTTATTATTTTTCTTTTTTTTATAATTAAATCTTTGTTCTTTTTTATTTATTTATTGCAGTTTCTTTTACCTGTCTATCCTTTTATTGGAGAAAATTATTTATAGTTCTTTCAATTACCGTGAAGACTACGCTTTCCGCGGATTTATTATGAATATTACTTGTCTTTAATAGTTATATCCGTTTCATTTTATAATCCTGGTAAAAAAAAAATATATGTGTGTGCGTGTGCGTGTGTGCGCGCGCGATCATTTATGCTGCTTGGTTAAGATTATTTATTTTATTTTACGTCTCTTTCCATTTTTTAGAAATTGTTATTACTTAGTGTTATAATAATTAGTATTTGTTAAGTAGTTAGTATATGGGGTGTTTTTCGTTATTCCCCCTCCCACTTATATATGGATTATTTTTAGCAAATTGACCCAAAAATTCATAAAATTTGGGGAATAACGAAAAAGAACTAGTATATGTGTAGTAAGTAGTAATATTCTTATAAAATTAAAGTAAGGTTTACCTTTTTAAATTACTTATATTCGCTCGCACTTTAAGATTTGGGAATTTGTTTCTATTCTGACTAAATTAATTTCAGAAGTAGTTGAAAATTGATGATATCCAAACGTATGTATATGAGAATTTATCAAAATAAAAATTATGAATATCTGTTGTTGGTACATTTACAAACTTCCTTCGATTTTCTTTTCGTTTTTATTATTTTATTTATTTGCTTTTTGTTTATATTTGTATAAAAAGGATGTACGTTTATATAGATCTACAGTTCCGATCGTGATGACATTTCGCACACTAACAGTTCAGTAAGGGAAAATTGTTATCCACATTTCATTTTGAAAAAAAATTACTCCCAGCTTCTTTTTCACTCGTCGAGTTTAGCCTCTAAACTACTTCAAATTTTTCGATTAAGTTTAGGAAAATATAGCAGGAAAATAAATTCGTTACTCTGGAAATCGATGATTATTGAAAAAATTATTTTCGGATTAAAATATCCACCGACACCCTTGCGTTCCGTTCCATCTGCAGTACAAAAATTAAAGTTTTTTATTTTCACTTTTTAAAGTCTGTGGTATTCTTTTGAAATTAAACGGAGTTTTCTATATTGAGCTGGAAGCCTCTATATACTGAGTGCATACAGCCAACTGGGTTGGCAGATTAGCGTTATTTTGCTTTTATTAATTTCCTTATTTAATTGTAACTTTAGATTTTCTTTTCTTCTGGCCCCTACGGATCAAAACTGCATAAGTTTGAGTTTTTTTTTCTTTTTCCTAAAGGTTTTCATTCTTTTGCTCTGTTATTGTGGCCTTTCTTCCGTCCGTCTATTCAGGTTTATACCCTTTTTTTCTTTTTCTCTGGAAACTTAGGTTCTAAATTTATCTCTGTGCACAGTTCCTTAGAAATGTTTTTAGATCTGTTTCTATTTCTTTAAACCTTTGTGGCTCTGTTTATGTAGAAATTAAATATTTTTTTCATCAATCTTTGGTCGTTCATTCTGCATAAATGTCCATAAAACTGTAATCTTCTTTTCCGGATTAAGTCCCCTATTTTTCTGTATATTTGTAAATTTCATTTTTACTTTTAAATTTGTAAATTCTATCTTCATATTTTGGTCCGTAAATTTGTCTTAAAATTCTTTTTTTCTACTTTTGCTATTTCTTGTTTTGAAAAAAATTGCAGACATTCTGTCCCATACAGTGCTTCTGTTAGGACTACAGCTTTAAAATGCCTCAATTTGGAGTTATATGGCAGGACTTTTTTTATTGTAAATGTTCTTCCTGAGATGATATGCAGTTTCCATTTTTTGTACTATATTTTTCGTCTCGTTTTTTAATCAGTTATATTCGGTGTTCTGATTTTTCCAAAATCATTATATTTTTGAACTCTTCTTATTTCTTTGTTGTCGGAAATTTTAAGGGTATGAGTTTTGTTTTCTTTGTCATCGGAAATCGAGTTAGTTTTTTCGTAAGAATTTTGAATACCAGTTTTGCTTCGTTTTTTAATTTTAGTCTCGCCTACATCTCTTGAGAAAATTGAAATATTGTCGGCGAAGGCCAGAATGTTTGTATTTATAAATCTAATTTGAGTAAATTCCCCGTTCTTTTTCCTGTTCTGTTATTTTCATTAAGGGCACATTTAAAGAGAATCGGAGACAGATCTCCTTGCCTTACTCCAGTTTTAATTTCAAACGGTTCTGAAAGTTCCCGTAAGAATTCACTTCTGATTCTGGGTTTATATTGTTTCTTTTGTAACGTTTATTATCTTGAGATCCATTTTAAATTCTCCAAGGATTTTAAGTAGAGAGTCCGTAGGCTTTCTTAAAATTTATAAAAATTGCAACTAGTATTGGGTTTTTATATTTTTGTTACAGTAAAATTTGTTTTAGATTAAAGACTGCATTACTTCTAAGTATAAATCCATCTTGATATTCTCGGATTTATTTTTCTGTCTGTTGTATTTTCCTACTACTTTGTACGTTGTAACAGTAACAACTTTAGTTTTATTGATAGTTATTTGTTAGTTTAGTAATCATGTATAGCTTATTCAGTAATATTTATTTTTTTGTATTAATTTATTATGTTTTCTTTAATGCTTTTGGTAATTACGGCATGATTAACCCGTTAGACTGTCCCAACTGTCATGATTGACCGACGTTAGACTGTCATGATTGACCCGATCACCTATCAAAATTCAGAAGAAAAATATACTTGTAAAAACATCTTATCAATGAATCAGAAGTAAAATTTCTAATTCATCGCTTTCCATGGAATGATAAATGATAAAACCGTGGAGAATTTACTGTTTAAAATAGTGTAACATAACCTGTATAGCGGACCTGAGTAACGGATTCCTGCCAGTTAAGAAAAAAATAGTAGAAAATATAATAATGGAAAATACAGAAAGGGGCAAGAAGGAACCCTTCTAGTAAAGGTAACAGATCCGTTTAACAACGGTCCAAGGTTTGGAATTTCGTGAGAAAATGAGAGGACGGTCGCTCATTGTCTCGCTTCAAGTTGGGTCCGACAGATAAAGAAAGTAGGAGTATAAATATTCGGGGAAGACCAATTAAAAGTGTTCCACGAGAAGAATCTGCGATGAGAGTCTGCGAACCAGTCACCAAGAGTATTCTGCGAGGAGATCAGTGACGGACGAATTTCGAGTGAAGGTTCGATGCAACTAAGGTGACGCCACGACTAATTCCAGTACATGAAAACAAGAAACGGGTCGAGGAGTTAATTTAAGGCTATAAGTGAAAAAGATAATGTACTAAATTTCATTCATAAACTGTTAGGATACTTTTATTTGTGAACAGCAAACGTAGTTGCAGTAAAAGAGCGTCATACTTGTCTTATCTATTGTATGTACTACTATTGTTGTTAATACAAAACTAATGATTAACCCAGCGACAGGCGCGCCTCCTAATCTCACATCAGGGCGCATGTATAAAGATGATACAACAGTAAGATTGTCACGTTTTTCTGTACATCTATTATTGATATGCATTATTAGTAATGAATGAAATTAAATCTTTTATTTCAATTAAAAAAAAAAAGAAGTAAATAACAATAAAAATTTTAAAAAAACTCAAAATCAGTTTCTGATTAACTCAATAAATCGAATTTTCCACTAAAATATCTAAAAACAGACAATCTATATAAAGTTAAAATTAAGAAATAGATTGTAAGAAGTTAATTTAATAATAATTAACGTATATAAAACTATATAATAAAAAAATCTCAATACTTTTAGACAAAATATAGTGTCAGTTATCATCGCAGATTTGACAACTTACCAGCACTAATTAACACGCAAACACTTATATGTGTTAAAACCCTAGTAATACAAAGTAAATAATGTTATAAGACTAGGAAGAATTAATCTTGTGCATTTCCCGGGTGTCTGTCGGCTGTTATTACTTTAGAGCAATCGGTACATGTTTTTCTAGTATGTGATCCACATATTAGAGTGGTGCAAAGAAAGCAACAGCTTTTTATATAAGCCTTGATATGTTTTCTTTTTGACTAAGTTTGCACTTTTTCCTCATAGAAGGACCTGAGACATTTTCACCCACATCTTCGTTTTGAAACTCTGCTTTCCTTTTTGCACCAATTAGTCGTAAATCCAAAGATAATATTTTGTTCGCCGCTGGACATATTACTCAAAAAGTTCATTAGCTAATAAACTTAAAAAATTTCTCCTCATATTGGTGGATGTGGGTGTTAATTCCTGTAATTATCAACATCGACAGAAAATTAGCCTTAGGCCAAGTTTATTGTATCTTGCTACATTGTATGTTGAACATAATTTGTTTAGGGTGTCTACTTCAACTTTGGTCAAATGATAAAGACTTATGATTTCGGATTTGAGTTTTTCTATCGTTTCGCTCTTGATTTTGATACCGTCATGTAAACCTCATATTAGTATCACGTTTCTACTTTTTTTTGGGCGCATAAGAAACAAGAGTAACTTGTTCTTGAAAACCAGCATTTCGATTTTTAAAATTTTTGAATTCCGCTGGAATATATTTTTTTTCCAAGTTCCCACAAATGAAATCTTTTCTGCTAAGTACTTTACGAAATCGTAGCCGGAAAGCCAGTTATCGGCAGTGATATTCCTTCCACTGCTAAGTATTGGAAATACCTCTGAGGGGGAATTGCTTATTTTGAAGAGTCCCTCCGGTTGTTCTCCTGCATATATTTCAAGTTTTTAAGTGTTAAATAAACGTGCGTCGGTGAGCCCATACATTTTTTATCACGTACTTATTAGGCTTGGATTATGCTAGATGAAACTACAGCATCCTCGAAAACTTTCCAGTTTTTTATCAGTATTGGTGTTTTCTCCAAGAGAATAATACTTCTGGCAGTTTGCAATGAAGTTCTCAAAAATCTCTCGGATGGGAGCTAGGCGATCGTATATAATGCGATCTGAGCGTGTTTTTATGTCATCAAATGTTAGTGATTTTCAGAAAAAAAAATCTTCACATTCATTATCATTCTCCATTCATCAACTGACTGCAACAACCCATCCCGATTCATGCGGTTTGCTTTGAAGGCTCCGCCTTTAGTCCAATAAAGGCTTTTATTTCGACAAATTCGGTTAACTTAAATGAGGCTGCTCCACAAATCTAAGATTCCCGAGGGTTTTTTGCTGGGCCAGTGGCACCCGGGAGGTGCATTAAAATGTTGTGTTTTCCACGTCATTTTCTAGTATTTATTGGTTTTTTTCCGATTCCATTCCTTTATCACCTTACCTTTTTCTTCTCATAAGTAATGTAAAACTTTTCTTTGCTAGCATCTTGTACCTCACAAGAATCTTTACTCAACTCTGAGATTCTCCTCTCCGCTCTTCAATTTTTTACACTCACCTGTATCAGTGTCTTCATCAGATGAAGGACTTATTGCATTGTTTTTAATATTGTCGCGGATAAAAAGAGCAAGCAGTAATTGCACGTATTTTCAGAATTCTCAATGCCCGTTTTAGAAACCGATACAAAAAGAAAACTTGCCATATATTTATAATACATTACTTACTAGTAAAATAGTAAATATTTTGAGAGAAAAAAAATTTGATTCGTTTAATTTATTAAATATTACTCCATCAGGCGAAAGTAATAATTTGATACAGACAAGTCTCTACTGTATCCACCATCTACTGTATTCACTGTACTGGTCTAGTGGTTAAAGCGACATCGCAAATCAGCTGATTTCGAAGTCGAGAGTTCTAAGGTTCAAATCCTAGTAAAGGTAAATACTTTTATCAGGATTTAGATGCCAGATCGTTGATACCGGTGTTCTTTGGTGGTTGGTTTCAATTAACCACATTTCTAAGGAGTGGTCGACCTGAGATTGTACAAGACTACACTTTATTCACATTCATACACATCATCCTCTGACGTAATACCTTACGGTATTTCCGGAGGCTAAACAGAAAAAGAGAAGCCTCTACTTTGAAAAGAAAATTCCCAACTTAACATCAGTGATTGTTCCCAACTTCACCGAAGTTGGGAACAATCACTGGCATCTTCTGAGGTAAAGTTATGATGGTGGGGGAGGACAATTCCCCCTCCAACCGTGCTCTTTAGTATGGGCGGGAAATCATTTCGCGTGTATCAAAATGATACGCGTGCCTATCGCTGAGTTAAAAGTGTTAAGACTAGCGGTCATGCTATGTCTTTTGTCAATGGGACTGAATTGTATTTTTATTATTCATCTACTAATAAATAAATTCTGATAATAACTGTTAAATTCTGTTTTTTATGTAATATCTGTTTATTATAATTATTGACATTGATGATTGTTTGTTATTGATATTTCGTTTTACTATTGTTTACTGTTGCCATTATTGTAATTTTTCTAATCATTATTGTGGGATTTTTTTGTTATTATCTGTTATTATTATTGTGTGTGATTACTATACTTTTTTTTATTAATTATTTTTATGATTGTCGTACTGTTATTATTACTATTGTCAGTAGTATTGATTTGTCTGTTTTTATTTAGGTTTTTTAACCAGTAAATTGTAATTATATAAACATTCTTAATTGTCAATCGTATCATTATCCTGATCGAGCAGCGAAGACGCTACAACGGTATTACTTTATTTTCTATTGTAGATGAACTTTTTACCGGTATATTTTTAAGTATAGCATAAAAAATACGTTTATATTCTTATACAACAATAGTTTTATAATTTTAAAGTATTTCGGCTGTTACTAGTATAATTTATCGTTATTTATTTTATTTAGTTTTAGAGCTCTTGGAAATAGCTGAATTTTTTTTTAATGTTGGTAATTTCGTAATCCGTGAATTATTTTTTAAGTTAAAAGTAGTAGAATGTTAGTTATAATCTATTATATATATAACGTATTTATTTTAATTTCCGTTATGCTATCTTTTTGTTTTTCTTCTCTTTCTTCTTTTGTTTTTTTTCCCTTTAATATCGTCCTTTAAAATTATCATCGTCATTACTATTTCATCATCATATCATCATCAATCTTAGATGTATTTTATTTTATCCTTTGTTTTGTTATATTCCTCTATTTCTTAGCGTAGCAGAAGCGCCCTATTTTGTAGCATCATTCTTGAATCGTTGCCAGATAACCAAAATGACTGTTCTTCCTAGTTTCTCAATAGTAACTGAGAAGGAAATGTGTAAATTTATTATTCTTTTCTTTTTTTTTTTTAAATTTAACTTATTTTTTATTACGTTGTTTTGCCATGAATTATTTATGTAACCTATAATAATTTTTCTATAGATAATTTTTTTTCTTTGTTAAATCGTTCTGATTAAAAATTTAATGTTTATTTTTAATTTACAATTTTTTTTTTTTCGCATTATTATGTTTATATGGTTTGTATGGTGCTGAGTTATATTAGCTTCCAATAAAAAAAAATATATATATTTATATGTGCAGTTTGTAAATTTGTAACGTAATTTTTGTAAAAGAAAAATATAGCTTTTAGCTGTTATGGTAATTAAGAGAGTTTCAGCAATGGAAGTTCTTGGGTAAAATATGAGGTTAACTAACTAACATTAAGTGATGAGAGCGTTTGCCTTTTACGATTTATGTTCGGATTTTTTATTTTGTAATTATAAAATTATTATTTTAGTTTATTTAGTTAAGTTTATTTACTTTAGTTAAGGAAAATTTTAGATTAGATCAGAATAATGGAAAAGAGAAGTAAATATTTTTTTTATTGTTGTCCATTCATTGGAGAAAGAATAAAATACGTTTTCAAGCTGTAGTTAGTACGAGTCTTCTTTATTATACCGTGTTGTAGTGTACGACGGTCAGTCTTAATATAAATCGGACTTTTGTTTATAACATTTATTAATACACAATAAAAATATAATAAAACATTTTTATCTGTTTTCGACGTAGTTTCCCTGGAATTCTACACATTTTTGCCAACGTGTGCGGAGCTTGTAGATCCGTTATTCGTAAAAGGTTTGAGGAAATGTCAAGAGCCGATTGCGCACGAACTGCACTATTTCGTTGTTATAGAATCGATATCCTTCCAGGGCTTCATTCAGTGGCCCAAACGAAGAAAAATCGAAAGATAAATGTGGACTCTACGCGATTACCTTTTAGAATCTCCCGGTTTTAAATTTCGTCCAGTGTACCCCGTTTGCTAACGAATTTGAGAGACCTGGCGTTGTGAAGAGGAATCGCATCTCTAATCGGCTGACGGCGCCCTTTTGTTCCATTAGCGACTTACACTTTAGCAATATTACGAATTATTTATGGATTTTATCGGCTTACGGACGCGTTTTCACGTTTGCCCGCTTTACATTGCAATACCCACTTGTGTTTGTACGCGGGCTGTGAAGATAAAAGTCCGGTTTATATCTTACTAACTCTTGTATATTCACTCGATTATAATTGAACGTGTACGAAGAATTACGGGAAAAAAAAATGTTGCATCCAGTTCTAACCACTCCAATGTAGCGACGAGATTAGAGAGAGACATCACCCGATTACTCCTCGACAAGCTTTCCGTTTATTTTTAAGACGTGGTTTTGAACACGCCTACAGAAGATGCGCATGCTAAATTATCATGCGGTGTTGTTATGCTTTTGTACTTTTATTTTTTCTTCGCCACATCGGGAAAATATGTTAACGAGGGCAAGTCTCGTAATACTGTCCCTATTTTATTTGGATATTCTTGAAAAATTAAAAATTTCTTTCTATTCAAATAGTAGAATAAATTTTTGTCAGTTGCGTCGATGAAAATTGAATGAAAAATAAAATGGCAAGTTTTAAAGAGAAAAAATGTGGAAGTTTATAATCCTTGCAAAAATTAGCATTAATTAAAAAAAAATAACTACTGGGTTATTCTTTTATTAAGAATGAACCTATTTCATAACTTATTCGTTGTTTTATTAAAGAAAAATATTACAAAATTCTTATCAGATCGCATGTATTTTGCTGCTCATAATTAAGATTCATCTCCTGTCTTACAAGGGTTTAGTGTGACCACCAGAAGTAGCACAGACAAAATCAAGGCTGTAAGGAAAGTATTTCGAGACGCATAGCAACATTCGATTCACACAGTTGATCGCAGTTAATATTCGATGCTTTAATGTCATCGATATTTTTGGGTAGCGGTGGAAGAAAAACAAAATCTTTAACATATCCTTGTAAGCAAAAAGTCAACTCACGGTGAAATCTGGAGATCTCGCAGACAAAGCACAAACAGCAAGATGGGCACTTTTTCATTCAAAAAAGCTCGTTCCATCAGGTACCAATGAGACGGTGCTCCGTCTAGATGTAAAATGAAATTATTTGAATCCGCTTTCGTAACGAGGAGAGACAGTTTTGGAGCATGTCCAGAAACAGTGTTTCCCTCAAAGAAAAGGGGCCATAAATTTTGTCCTTATATACTACATGAAACAATTCATCTTACCAAAATGTCTCTCGTGCTTAAATGTTACATGGGAGGGGGGAGCTTCCAATCCCCAAATGTGAACATTGTGAAACATTATTATTATTTGGAAAAAAACTTCAAAATCCAAATTGTTTTTGGATTTTGAGGCTTCTTTAGACACTTGGTTCAGTCGATTGGAATCAAAAGGGGAGGTGCACAACTAGATATTATAACAGTCGAATCCAAAATTTCAACATCTTACGGCTAATCGTTTTTGGGTTAAGCGGAATACATATATATATGTACGTACAAACGTCACACCGAAACTAGTCAAAATGGGTATCTCAAAACCAAAATTTTTCTCAATAATAATGTGTCCTTTACTTTGTTTAAAGATGTAAAAGTAGAATATTAGTTCTTATACAAAGTTTGTTTTGGTAAAAATATAGTGAAGCCAGACGTATAAGAGACTTAGCTCGCGCGATGTTTCGCTTAAATCCTTGGCTTTTTCAAGTGTGAAGATGAAGCGTACACATCCGTGCAAAATAAAGAGCTAGCCTATGGTCGTTAGAACGTTTATGTATATATTACGCAATTAGTATTGATAAAATTTTTAAAGTTAATTTAAATTATCAACTTTTGCATTCGTAAAACTTTCATTATTAATTTTTTTTTTGTCTTCAGTCATTTGACTGGTTTGATGCAGCTCTCCAAGAATCCCTATCCAGTGCCAGTCGTTTCATTTCGGTATACCTCCTACATCCTACATCCCTAACAATTTGTTTTACATATTCCAACCGTTG
>JAAAKQ030109280.1:0-14124 GCA_010016005.3 Zanna intricata
TTATGAAAATTGAGGGATAACCACCCAGGAGATGTACAGCTCTTTAAATAAGAGCTGGAGTTTTCCAGAGCACAAGGGAAACTCCGATCTATTCACCCGACGCCGCGAGCGTCCGGCCGGCCTAGGACGCGAGTATATATATATATATATATGTACAGTATGTACAGTATATACAGTATATATGTACAGTATTTACAGTATATATGTACAGTATTTTTACCGCGAAAGAACACGGTATCGAAACATTTTAGGATGTAAAAAATGCCAAACCTGATGACAATTTGAATCTCGATCGTTCCATAAGATATGCTGAGACGCTAACATACCACCGCATAGGTCAGCGTCATTTATACGTGTATATTATAATCGTTAAAAAATATATATATAATATCGATACGATCCGATCGTATCAGAAAGCCTATTTTTCAAAATGAAAAATTTGTGCTTTTTAAGAGATTTCAAAATATGATACAACTACCATCCTTCATCGCGGTTTCGCCCGCTCTTATGAATAGAATTTCAATAATTGGAAGTAGTTTTTTAGCAGTAATCGTCTGGGCTGTGGCTGTCAGAGTTATCCTTATTCACAACTTACCGGTTAAAATAAACTGTTTAGATCCCAAAATCAAGTTTTATATTAAGTCACGAAAACATTGAAGTCGTTCGCGACCTATTTTGCCCCCGACATCGCAAAATGTAGGAATTTCACGGTTCCATTTTTGAAAATTATAACGGTTACATATATTAATCGCGTAACCGATACGAATAGCTTTCGAATTCAGATAGTCGAGTTCACGTGATAATCAAAAGCCTATTTGAGACCTAACGTATTTTTCGAAGGTCGAACTCGATTCTGAGCCGAGTGTATACGTAGTTCTTTGAATATTTTAAAACGCTCTGGCGTAGATTCACGTCGTCTACGATCGTAAATTCTACTAGCCCTAGAAGTTTTACTCCTATCATCTGTGATCTGGCCGACTTAGGCGTTATGAAGATATTAATACCGAATCGAGGGTCGAATCTATGTCGAATATGTGTATGGCTTATCCTGATAATACTTCTTAATTCAGTATTTAAAAACCTACAGAATGCTACTTTGCTCGCATGAGGATTAAATTACCACGGGTCGCCGCCAGACTAGACCGTTACATTAAATTTAGTAAAACGCATCGTAATTTCTGAAGAAGTTGATATCGATATCTTCAAACCTAAAAACTTTGTTAAATATGTAAATAGGTGTAGTATCGTTCCCTATAATTTTATCATCGAACGGATTTGTTTTTCCTCATATTACGATAATAATACAATTTTTTTTTTTATAGACGAAGACTTTAATTTAGTAAATCACTTTATAACTTTCTGAAGAAGTCGATATCGATGTAGACAATGATCAATATTGAAGATGACGATCGATATAGGCAATATATACCGTTATACACAACATTAAATTTAGTTAAAGAAGTTCTCGGTTTTTATACGTTTTTTTTTTTTTTTTATGATTTATACAGTAGTAAGATCGCTGAGTTATGAATTGCGATAAACATTCTGGAAATCGAAAGAAAGCTACAGTTAAAATTTCGTAATGTTCGGTACGGTAGTTTTCGCGGTTATCGGGAACAGATGAAAGAGTCGTTGTCTTTTTATGTAGTTTTTTTTTTGTTTAACCTCCGAAACCACCGTTAAGTATATATTCAGAGGATGAGATGAATGAATTGTAGCGTGTGTGAAAAATACCATGCCTGACCGGGATTCGAACCCGGGACCTCCGGATGAAAGGCCGAGACGCTACCGCTTGCACTACGGAGGCCGGCATTTTTATGAAGTAATGAGATATTCGAGAAAGGAATAAATTTATCTGTAATAAATATCTAATTATAATGACAAGTTTAGCCTTAAAAAAAGTACGATTTGATTTTGTCAAAAACTAAATCGGTTTGATATTTGCACAAAAAATGTATCGTTTAACAAGAATCCTATTTAATTTTGTATAGGGGAAAGAAATTTTATCTTATTTTATCGGTAACAATGAGAATATTACTAACCGTGGGATTAGCGATGTTATATCTATCTAAGAAGTGCGATGCGACGGTTTTATCGATACTGTAGTTAAAAAATAAAATTAAGTCGGTTGTACAATCCGTCCGATGTACGCAATCTGTTAACTGCTAACGGTAGAGTTTTTTAATGTTGTCGGATGTAGATATAGTGATATTGTATTTGTAAAGAGTAACTGCGATCGAGCCCCAAACACACATTCAATTTACTCTTACTTATTTAATATTGTAATCGTATAAAATAAATCGAACGCTATTAAAAGAGTAAATAGTATATTATCAGCTGCATAAAAACAAAAATAGATCGCTATAAATTAAGAGTTAATCGTTTAAAAAATAATAACTTTTTTTTGATTCTTTAAAATAATTTTTTGGACTTTGAATCGCTGATAATAAATATGCGTTTGCTTATATTTTGATATCCGTTAATGTTTGTCGGAAAATTTTAATAAAATCTCAGGATTATAACTCTACATAAAGAAAGTTTTATCCGTTGCGGGTGCCAAGAAGATTATTTATTAATAATTAATACTCAGGTGTTAACATGTTTCGGCTTGTTGAAGGAAGTACTGCTAGTAAAAAGGGTATATGACCCGTGATGGGTCGTTAACCCTTGTGACCTGCGCCGATGGGCTGTAGCAAACCGCTGCTCTGTTTGTTTGGCCCTGTCCCCCTTATCCTTTTAAAATCCCTGTGTATTGTATCGACTGCTTTTAACTCCGCTACACCGCCTCCTATCGATTCGTTCAAGCCCTAATCCTAAACGTAACCTCATATAAGTATAGCGAAGGGTTTTCCTTTTCTTACGCGATAACGAACTAGCTACTTTTAATCGTATCCTTCTTTTACTTTGAGATCCTTCCAGACGACCGCAATATTAAACTGCCCATTAAAACATACTTTCGCTTAAAACACGTAAATAGCTTTTGTGTGTTTGTAATAACTTAAAAATAGATAAAACTAACTGCTGTAAAATGTTGTTAAACGGCAGATATTTTTTCGGTGTAATAATTGAATATCTTAACGGGTGTCACTAGTGCAGTCATCTGTTTGATTCGTTAAATAGAATGATATTAAGTTCAGCTTGTTTCCGACAGCAGATCCTTTATAATAACTCTCCAGATGAATTTAGACAAAATATTATTATTTAGTTTAGGTAAATTAAATATAAAATTTATATTTTGAAAGATAAATTCCGAAAGATGTAAAGGGAACTTAGTCTTAAAATCTGCAACGATCTTTTTTCAGAACTTTTTATAACATGGGCTCTCTATCGGTTAAAAAAGTTATCTGTTAAAAGTTGAAAAAGTTAACGGTTAAAAAGTTTTTCTACCGAAAAATGTAGGTGAAAAAAGCCCCACAAACTGTAATCGAAAATAAATATCTAATTACAATGAAAAGTTTAGCCTTAAAAAAGTACGATTTGATTTTTTCACAAACTAAATCGATTTCATATTCGCCCTAAAATGTATCGTTTAACAAGATTGCTAATTAATTTTGTATACGGGAAAAAAAATTTATTTTATTTTATCGGTAATAATATGAGAATATTACTAACCATGTGATTAGCGATGTTATATCTATCTAAGAAGTGCGACGCGACAGCTTTATCGATACTGTAGTTAAAAAATAAAAATAAGTCGGTTGAACAATCCGACTGCGCTCGCCTGTGCTATTTGGCGTTTGTTTTAAACTTAAAACATATAATTAAAAATTAACGTAGGCTAAAAGAGCCGAGAAAAATAAAATTTTAGACTCCTTTTTAAATTAAAGATAAATAAATTTAAAAAATAATGATTAACGTAATTTATTTTTAAATTTGAAAATTTATGTCACAAAAGTAACAATTAAAGAATATAAGAAAGAAGCTGTAATAAAAAAGGGAGTCCGACAAGGATGTTCCCTATCTTTTTTATCCTCTAGAGTCTGTGTCTTCTTTCAACTATATTTTTCAAACTGCTTCTTTTTTCAGCGATTCGCCTCAATACCTCTTCATTTGTCACTTTATCCACCCCCATCTGTGCCGAAAACGATTTTCGGCATCTTACAATAAAGAATTACACGAATATATTACTGGCACCGCACAAAATCGCCTAAATACGAATAAAATAAGGATTTAATAGTTGTATGTTCCTTGTTAAATTTTAAAAGTCGCACGGATATTGTTAACGTATGTAGACTACGCTACGACATGAATTTGAAACCCCTTTAATCTCAAATACAGTGTCTTACAATAATACTTCTTTTAATCGGTTTTGTCTACAAAACGTTATTTTTATTTTAAAAACTAATTTTCACGTTTTTTTCTGAACTTAATCAGAAAAAAGTCTATTCGAAGATTTCTGAAGGTTTTTTTTATTTTACCTTCTTCATTTTTAAACTTTATCGACCTGATCAATTTTTTTTATTAATTTAAGAAAAAATTGTCCGTTCAAAACTAAAAAAAAAAAAAATCAACATATTTAGAACGACATACCACATTTTTTTCTTAGTAATGACAAACTGGGTTTTTGCGATATACTGAACTCAATTTGTATGAGTATTATTCAAAATAGAAGAAAATTAACCGTAATATCTCTAATATGATTTCACAATCAAATAAATAAAAATAAATTTTGTAACTGTTTTTTGTCTTTAGTGATTTGGCTGGTTTGAAACAACTCTCCAGGATAACCAATCTAGTGCCAGTCGTTTCATTTCGGTATACCACCTATATCCTACATCCCTAACGATTTGTTTTACATATTCCAAACGTTGTTGCCTGCGAAAATTTTCCAATCTATCTGTCCCTCTGATACAAAGCGACTATTTTAGGATACCTTAATACGTGGCCTGTAAGTCTGTCTCTTCTTTTAACTATATTTTTCCAAACGGTTCTTTTTTTATCGATTTGCCGCAACACTTCTTCATTTGTCGCTTTATCCATCCGTCTGATTTTTAACATTCTTCTATAGCACCACGTTTCAAAAGCTTCTGATCTTTTACTCAAGTTTCACTTTCATATAAAGCTACGCTCAAATATGTTGCACCAAAAATGTTTTCCTGACGTTTAAATTCATTTTTGATGCAAGCAAATTATACTCCTGACTAGGTTAAAGGTCGTTTCTCCTACGCTATTTGGCATTTTATATCGCTCCTATTTCGTCCATCTTTAGTAATTCTACTTCCCAAATAACAAAATTGTTTGTACCTCCATAGTCTTTTCTTTTCCTATTTTTATATTCAGCAGTCCATCTACATCATTTCCACTACATTTCATTACTTTCGTTTTGTTCTTGCGTAGGACTTCATCCGAGCCGTTCATTGTTTCTTCTAAATCTTTTTTTACTCTCGGTTAGAATTACTATAGTATCAGCAATTCGCAGCATCTTTATCTTACGGGATCTTTACTTAAAGAAACTTTCTTTAAGCGTCTTTACGGGGATAGGGAACATCTTTGTCGGACTCCCTTTTTCATCACCGCTTCTTTCTTGTGTTCTTAGATTTTTTGTTATTTTTTTTATTTATTAATCTATAATTTAAGAAGGAGTCTAAAATTTCAAACTAAAAAATCAAACGAAGGTTATTGTTGCGACGACATATATCAGCACGCCAAAAATACAGCACCTATGCGTTACACAGTATTTATTTTTCTCCGATTAGTTTACAACTTTCTTTAAGTATATTTTCAAGTTAGTCTGTCAGTTTAATATTTTTTAAATTAACTTTATTGATGTTATTTTTTTTTACAACTCTGTTAAAGTATTTCTTGTTTAATTTCAATATTGGGAGTAGTGAATTACAACTAAAACTGTGCAATTTTTTCGATTTTTTTATTCAACATCTAGCTTCACTTTTCTGTTAATTAAAGAAGAAAAGTATTAATACACACACACGCGCGCGCAAACACAAAGAAATTTCAATGGATTTTTATTTTAATATTATGTATATTTTTTTAAATTTTAACCTATTTTTCTTTACGTGGATGATGCGAATCACAATAAATAATATTTAGATTTAATTTTCTAACAAAATTTTGTTTGGGATAATTTTTACTTAGCCTAATTAAAAATTAATAATGAACAAGCAAAGTTATAATTTACCTTAACTACATAAAATAAAATAAGAAATGACCTCGCTTACAAAATTATAAGAAATTAAAACATTCTTTTTTGTTCACAATCTTGTGGGCCGTTAAAGTAATAAATAATGTATTTTTTTCCTGTAATATCTGGAAGAACATTGGTCATTTTTAAAAAGTTTTAAAAAAAACGACACGAAAAATAAAATAATTTGTAGTCGAAAAAGTATATATATATATATACTAAATAAACAGTTAATCCTAAATAAACAGTTAAACGTAAAAAAATCAAAATGAGAGTGACAATACCTTAGGAGAACCTCTGGGGACCCCTACCCTAGGAGAACTCTGTCGCAGTTAAGCGCATCAGAAGGACGGATTTCCGGTTTAAGTTAAGAAAGAAAGAATGTTGTACTGTTGTAATGATTTTTGAAGGTAATATTGCTATCAGTGTTTTTTTGTTTCACGTTGCATTAGAATCAACGTGTTCTTTTATATACTGCTGCGAGATACTGCGTATCGTCTCGATAAATACATTGTACTTGTATATTCATGTTTTTTCTTCCTTTTCGCATAGTCGTCGAGTTAAAACTGCATCAGCTTAGACTGCTGTTTGCCGACAACCCGCTTTGATACTGTTGCCCGTAATTTGTTTGGTTTTGGAGCCGCGCTCACAAAAAAGAAAAGGATCAAATCAATCCGAAACAAACTGATTTTTTGTTCACAGACTCTTTCCTTCATAACAGATCGCATTTTAAATTATCAAAACTATACCGAAACCGGTTAGCACCTGACGATGTTCGCAAAAATCCGATTCTGGCTTCAAGCATGATATTTTGAATTTGAATCGTTGTGAAACCGCACCTAGCGATGTTCACAAATATCTAATTTTGGCTTTTTAATATGTCAACCTTGAAAACGTAACCAAAAAACACAGTTTTTCGGCTTTAACTCAGGTTCCTGTTAACCGATTCGCTTGAAAATCATTACGGCTCTATTCCCGATAGGTTTACATCACCCTACCGAGTTTTGTCAAAATTGGTTACGTTCTGCGTCAAGTAGAGCGGAGGAAAAGATCTTATACATACATATATATAAACATTACAGAATCGTGTTTAGGACACTTCAGAACGTAAAAAAACGTTGGTCCCCTATTCCCCCCCAGACACTACCTTAGAAAATCTGACCGGGTGCAGTAGAAATTTCTACAAATTCTTTGGAAATCTGCTAAAAAAGTTGTTTAGATTATTTAGGAATTGTTTTAATCTTTTACTTATGATATCCTCCTCTTCCTTTCCCTATTACCAATTTTTACGACGATCGTCTTGTGTATCCTTATAAGTGAATTGTAAAACCCGTATTGCGGATGAATTTTTCCCCTTTATCTTTATCATCGCTAGCACCAGGAATGGAGCAAAGCAATCTATATTAATTATTAGATTATGTTATTATAACAGTGAACTGGGAATTATTAGTTTATTCCCGATTTTACTAAAGAATTAGTAATTTTAGCGAGTTCCGGTCAGGGTCACGCTCAGGTTGAGAACCTCGCCTAAGACGACTTACAGACCGCTTGAGATCAGAAAACTCTCGTCCACCACGAAGCAATTCTCTCCCGACCAGAACTATGTGGGATAGAGTGTTCTGCAGCAACCACATAAGCAAGAGAAAGCCTCTCCACTAACTTTTTCAAATCCATAACATACACCTCACAGCGGACATTCGCGATCTGAAACACAATCAAACTGCGATAATGGAACAGTTATCAACTACTGTCTGTCGACAAACAGTCCTGGAAAAATCAGTATTTTTTCTGGCTCCCAACCTCCAGAATCACCTTCCAAGAAATTGTTTTCATTATTCGACTTTTAATTTTATTGCCCAACATTCACAAATCTCTGAACCAAATTTCATCAAAACCGGTAGATCCAGTCAAAGGTTATTAAGCTTCAAACAAGCCAATACATGTATGTACCAACATTTTCCCCGTTTTTTGTTTTGTTATTTTTGGGGGTTTCCGAGTTATGAAACGTCGAGGAATGCAAAAAAGCCCGTTCCCCATTTTTTTTTACCGATTACCATACTTTCCTTTTTTCAACATAACTCTAGGGCTGTAATAACAGGAAAGTAAAACTTAGTAAAAAATATACATAATCTCAGATTCTGGATAAAGATTGAAAAGAATCAATTCTGACTTGATAACGCTTCATGTAGGGAAAACATTCGAATCAGTAAATTGGAAAAGTAAAAAGATAATAAAAAACTATGTAAAATTATAAAATGTTTTGGTGTGTAGAGACTTTCATAATTCTCTTTAGAATTATTTCTACTGATATACACAATAGTATGAGTGGTATTATTTTTTTGATAAGCTAAAAACTACGTACACAAAAAATTTCCATTGTTTAACCTCCTGCTAAATATTTTCCCTCCCATCACTTATTTTTTTCAAAAAGTTAATAAATCAGTCTACCTAAAACACAAATGAAACCAAACTTTATTTATGCTAGAAAATGAAACAGTTTTTGAGAGACAAAGACAGATAGCGGCCAACCTACATAAAAACAGAATTTGCGATCATAATTTTGTTTATAATTTGATCCAACGGATCTAAAAAATTTGAAAAATATAAAAAAGGGTTATAACTTTTCACCGATAGCAATATTTATCCTTTGTCATGCAACGTAATGTATTAAGCGAGAAAAAAAATAAATTATTGTTCATATAAAAAAAACAAAATCTCACTACTGAATAGGGACATGTTTTTCGTTTGTTCCCGATAACCGCTAAAACTACTGAACCGATAATTACGTAATTTTAATTGTAGCTTTCTTACGACGTCGAAATTTTTACCGTAATTCAAACCTCACCGATCTCACTACTATTTAAGTCGTAAATAGAAAAAAAATAAAAAAAGGTTAAGTAAGAAACCGTGAACTTTTTTTACTAAATTGATTGTCATTGTCTGTATCGATGCCGATTTCTTCAAACAGTTATTACGCGATTTACTTAATTTAATGTTATCGTCTATAAAAGATCAATTTGTATTATTATCGTCATATATGTAAAAACAAATTAGTTTCATAATAAAATTAAAGAGAATGATGACTAATATATATATATATATTCTAGCATGACCGACGCGACTTTGCCCGCGCTATATGTTTACTTGTGTTTCCCATCGCGAGTCGCGGTCAGGAGATGTTTAGCCGATCACGACTCGCTTCGCTCGCTCTTTCCGTCTAACCAGAGAGCTCTGGTCTCTGGATCCCCTGTTTTCATTAAACTCGTTTAATGAGAATAAAATACTAATAAAGATTAAAACCTGTTCGATTAATAAAATCTTTCTTCAGTGTACTCGTATTGTAATTTCTTCAGAGCAACAGTTTGGTCAGTACAAGATCCAAAACAGCGAAGCATCTGAAGAATGAAGGTTAAATTAATCGAGCTCCATCTTAAAAATATTAGTTATAGCTGGTTACCCGTCTTCTCTACGGGTAAATTTATATTTTCCGTGGTTCTTAGCGTTACCTGACAAACACCAATAAGAGTTGATCATATTTCGTTTCTTTCTTTTATTAATTTTAAGTTTATATATTTTAGTTCGATAACTGGAGTCAAGGGCAGCCAGAAGCGTCGCACATAAAGTAACAGTGGCAGTGGCTGTGTTGATTGAGCCGCGGCGCCGTATACCGTCGCACCCCTTAAAAACACGAAAATGGTTTTTGATATTCATCTGAAGGGTATTTACAAGCCCAAATTTAGTGAAATTCTCGTTCAGTATAGTCGAAAATGGGGAAAATTTGCAATCAGTCTTCAAATATTTTACTTTTCTTCACACTTTTAAGGTCGAATTTCAAAAAATTTAGAAATTGTTTTTTATATACTCACATGAGATTACACACACCAAAAATCAAGCACATATAAAAAATCAAGCATATCTTCATTTTCTACCAAAAGATAAAAAAATAAAAATTAGTAAACCTCATTGTTAATCCATTTAAACTTGGAATTTTAAAAAATCCTTTCTTAGCATGCACTTATACCATAAGAAGAACGTGTATACAAATTTTCATCAATTGATCTTCAACAGTTTCTGCTATTCATTCATTATGAATTACTCACGACGTGTTTTATATATATATATTTATAACTGAAAAGTAGTTATTCATCCAACTTAATTTATTTTATCCGGTAAGTTGTGAATAAAGATAACTGTGAGTGTAAAAGCCCATACATAATTATTAAAATATATTTCCAATTTTTGAAGTTCTATACGCATATAGTGGGGGCGAAGTGGTGATAGGGATGCTAGTATTATCAATACAATTTTTATATATTTTAAATTTGTTTAATATAAGTTGTTAAATACTGACTTTTTGTGAGTTATTAACAATTTGGTCGGGTATATTGACGCACTTGGTTCAATAATAAACTGTACTTAGAGGTACGGCATAATCGAAATCATTAAATTTACGGAAAGGACAAGAGAAAAATTATAATTATTAGAAAAAATTACAGAGATGAAGAAAAATTTCTCAATACTTTAAAAAGAAAAATAAAGTTATAAATATTTGTTACATAGTGCTTTCATAAAGCTTTGAATGAATTGACACCATCTACCATTCAAAATTTTTGTTTTAAAAGTAGATGTTGTGACAATTTTGAAGTTGAAAAAGATAATAAAATAATTTACGCATGTAAACAAAGTGATAAAAGAACTCGCTGAAAATCTAATTCGCAAAAAAACCTTTTGAAGAAAAAGTTAAGTCTTGCTTCTCATCAATGTAACCGTCGAAATAAATGTGTATTTTTCATAACATTGACGTTATTCTTGACCGATTCTTGCGGTCCGCTATAGTACGAAATCGAACGTTCTGGTACCGGAACGAAATTTATGAGTGCATCCCTGATTTTAGGCGACTCCAATCAAAGGCAATTTTTGCCTTTTTTTGCATTTTTTAAGCAATTTTGCTTAAAAACATTCAAACAAAGAAAACTTTAACTCTACGATTCGTAATCGTATATGGCACGCTTCATACGGTTTGAATAAGAAAAAAAATTGCCTAAAAAATGATAAAGATAGCGTGAATCTTAAAAACGTTAGAGAGACAGAGAGAGAGAGTGAGAGAGATACCTCTCTTCCATCAAAAAAATTTAAGGATGAGTATAACTGTTAATATTCTTATGATCTGAAAACTTTCATAAAAGTATTTGTAATAATTATTAGATATCGGTCCCCTATAGTTGTTCAACGATGAAAGTTTTGTTTCGATATCGTTAAAGTAAGTTTCCCGACTTTCTAATCGCTGTTTATTTATAATATAGATTTCTATTCGATGTTAACTACAGAAGATTTTTATATTTTCTGTATTTACAACGAGCCAAATGCTATCTTATTCTAGTTTTAATCTTTCTTTTTAATCGTTTGTATTATTTCTTATTATTTTAAAAACAGCGTTAGAGATAATTATTTGTTTTGTAATATTTTGATCGTATCGCTTGATTTGAATTAATTCTTTTTTTATTTTATTTTAATACCGACTGTTTGTTCAGTGTCTACAGATGATAATCGTTTAATAATAATCGAATTAATCGTCTAGGTCTAGATATCATTTACATTTTTTTATAAACGCCTTTTGAGCGTTTTTTTTCTAATTTATTTCTGTTTATATTTAAATCGTAGAAATATGTAATTTTTTTATTTCAGCTTACGGTGTGAAAACCCCGGTAAAGTATATTCCCGGCTATGCCGGGCTTTGTCGTTATAAAAGTAAACGTTTTGTTTTTCTAGTTCAAACGTTCAGGATCTGATTTTTATCTTTATTATAAAATGCTTTAATCTTTTTATAACGGTAATAAAAATGTTGAAACGCGATTGCTTTAACAAAAATAAGGCACGATTACAAAATTTTTCGTTAACCAAATTTTTTAACGGTCTTAAGACATTTTAATGTTCAATATAAAATTAAAAATTTACATTTGCGACAAAAATAAAATACACGAACGCGTAAGTAATTAAATTATTAAGAAAAGTATAAATCCAAATATATATATTTTTGAAGGTGGAAATATATTTTAAGAAAGATTTTTCTAAAAGTATTCATATGTTAAGCTTAAAAATTTCCTTAAGTATAGTTTTTTTTTTTATAAATCTATTACCCCCTTTTATAAAAGTTAAAATAAGAAAAAGAAAATAAAGAAAAAATTGTGTACTTTAGGTCAGGGGTCTATAATTTAAAAAAATTGTAGACAATTCTGGATCGCTCTATATATGAAGTGTAAAGTTTCAAAAAATTGTTGAAAATTACTTAAACTGAAGGGAGTTGGAGCGAAAGAACAAAACACAAGTTTTTCTACTTTACGAGATGGGGATGATTTTTTTGAAAAAAAAATTTGTATTATTTATGTATGCTTTACAAATAATACAGTTTCTTTAATAAAATTTTCTCTAAAACGTCTCGATAAAATTATAATCGGTTTTTTCGCAATATTCCCCACTCCCTTAACGAATTTTGAAAAAATTAATACGATCAATGGCTGAAATATGGAAATATTTGTGCCGAATTATAATGAAATCGGTTCAGTCCATCCTTAAATATAAGGCCGAAGCGATGCGACACACGTTTGTACGCGCATACATACAAACATATGTTTTTTGTTCTAGATGAACTAGCCGGACCCTAAAACGTAAAGATTTGCAAAAAAAACCTGATCCCGTGTTTGACGCGATCACCATATTTTCTCCTTTAATATAGCTATTCTAGCTATATTCTCCGGGCAAGTAGAAACAATTTCAACAACGTTTTTGCTAATAAGAAAATCAAATGAAAAACTGTTGGTATTCTGACTCGCTTCGATCGTGCGGGATACGAAATAAAATTTATAATATTTCCTTCAAACTTTACAGCTTCATTTAATGATTTTTTTTATTGTTTCCTATTGATTTTTTTGCGTCATTTCGATTTTAATAAATAACTAAATTATGACTATCTGTACCGATATATCCGGTGGATTTTAACATTTTATATCGTCCATTATTTTTTTACCGATTTATATTTAAAAAACAAAAGTATTTTTCGTATTAAAATAACCAGTTTATTTGGTTTTTATAGAGTTAAAATGAATATAGGAATAATCTAAACCGGATGTATACAATTTATCTCTATTGAGAATAATGGAACGTGTTATTTCGTTCTATAATAATACGATATACTTTATCACCGTACAATTTTATTCCTTTACTGTATTTTCTAGCTTTTTGTATTTTACAGAAGAAAGGTTTTCAGTCGTTTTTCCTATTTTAATAGATAAACATGTTGAAAAAGTTATCGTACACCGTAAAATTTAATCTTGATATCGTCGACAGAAAATTGTTTTTAAATGAGTTTTTACTTTATTTTACTAGTTTTTGTTTAAAGGTACAGTATATTCTATCGTCTATAAAAATAAGAGGGGCAAAAACCGAACTCCAGATTTAACTTTCTCACCTCTCGATTTCCAGTCGATTGGAATCTGTTATATCACTATACCTTAGAGCGATCGATACTGTTTATTTATTATTTTCAAGCCGACTGTGTTTCACGATAAATTTTACTGAGAATCTATCCGGTTTAGAAATAGAAAATAAATTTAAGTACGAACGCCTATTAAATAGTACAAATGAATTTTCTATTTTGAGGTAATAAGAGATGAATTGCTTCCACAAAAACTGTTTCGGACGATAATTTCAAATTAAGGATATTTGATCGCAACGAAGGAAAATATTTATCCTCCAACTTTCAGTGCTGCTCTCGACTATAGAAAAACTCCTTTTATACCAGGAGCGCAATCGCAAATTGTCCAGTACCGGAACATTTGATTTTGAATCGTAGCAGATCGCAAGAATACGGTCTACAGCCGCAGGCGGCCGGCTACACGACAACGTTATGGAAAATGGGCGTTCGTAAAAATCTTATCTTTTTTATTTCAAATGTTTAACCTTTATCGTTACCGTTTGTCTACGTACGT
>JAAAKQ030109291.1:0-14124 GCA_010016005.3 Zanna intricata
GTCTGCCGGATCCAATGTAAAACATTCCAAGATCAACAACAATTTATAAATAAAAAATTAATTAAATAAACATTTTCAAGTGGACTGAATTGTGAATCTAAACCATTCTCGAATCCACTGGAACACACACAAAAAATTTCATCAAAACCGGTCCAGCCGTTTAGAAGGAGTTCAGTCACATACACACGGACAGAAGAATTATATATATAAAGATATATATATATATTATTCGTAGCTTGATCAGGATATTGAGAGATTGACAATTAAAAATGTTTATATAATTACAACTTATTAATTTAAGAACATAACTAAAACAAGACAAATCAATAATAACAATGGCAAACATCAATAATAATAATAGTAATCATAACAATAATACAACTATAATAGTGTAGGAATTACGTACCTTGTAATTAACTTTTTTGTTTTTTTTTTTTTTAAACCTCCGGAGGTTTAATTCTAACCTACAAATTTATTTGTAAAGTTCATTGATTTCATAACACATTTTTCAATTGTTTTCATTTTAAATAATTACTTATTGGAAATATTAAATAAAAAATAAATAAAACTAAAATTATATATTATTTATCTAAAATTTGGTACAATAAATCTTTTCAGTCCTGTTACTTAATTCAAATTTCATCTTAAAGAAGTTACACATATTAGTCGTGTACTTTTTTACAGTATTTTATTTTTACAGAAAAATGTCTGTTACCGCTTATTCAAAAAAGTTTAAAATTTTCAAATTTAACTGATGACCACTGTTAAGGTATATCATCAGAGGATGAGATGAATGAATTGTAGCGTGTGTGAAAAATGTCATGTTTGACTGGGATTCAAACCCGGGATGCTACCACTTGCGCCACAGAGGCTGGCTCCTTGTAATTAACCTAGAATTATATTTCTTAGCATTTACCTAGTAATTATTGGATTTACTACCAACTATACAACCTTATTTTTTTTGCAGGAGGAGTTTTTGTCGTACTTCTTTGTGGTTTAGCTATAGCAGTCATTGTTGCAATATTTGAATTTTGCTACAATTCAAAACGAATCACAAAGATGGAAAGGGTAAGATTACAAATTAAAATTATACACTGTCAGATGTACCTCTTAACACTTGAAAACAATATTTATATAATGAACACAAAAAACATAATGATAAAATTAAGAATGTATGCATTCCACATAACATTTTGCATTCAAAAGTATAACTATTTTTTACACTGTCAAGAAACCATCAGCACACAAAATTAATAGCTAAAAACACTCGATTTACTACATCTAATGCTGGGTTTACTCATTTGTAGTCTCCCTGCTGAAATATTTTGAACATCACATAATACACAATGAAAAACATACAAATAAAATATTATCATTATGTGCATAACAAACATACACATCTAAAAGGAAACTAAAACTGTAAACGTTATCAGTCATTAAAAAATTATTGTATATTTTTAAATGGATAAATAAAATATAAATTTTAATAAATATAAGTAAATTATTTAAATAGTAATTTAGGTAATCTAATAATTATACAACAGTTTACACTGGGTCTGTGTGAATGTTTTAAATTAATTTGTGATGACGCTGTGTTTAAAAAAATTCCCTTAGCCAGCACAATATTTATATCCAACATGTTACATACTTTTTTCACTGTAATTTGGATGCTCATTTCAAGTATGCTACTAATTGTGTTATCACGTAAAGGTTTTACACAAATTGTAAATTTGTAAAAAAAATGTATAATAAACTCATTTTGGTCAACTACTGGTTACAATTAAAAATAGTTTCTGTATTATTACTTTTGAAAAATATACTACATGTTTAATCATAACAAATAAACACTGCATCATGAGAAGTAGACACTTATAAATATACCTATATGATTTATCATACTGACATCTGTTGTTGCCTACTACAGAGCTTAAAATCTTATGTAGTCTACTTTCATTGTCTGTGCTGTATGTGGTGTTTCACAGAATTATTAGTGTTTTGCTACATTTTCATCAATTCTTTATAATACAAAAGTGATTTTTCTTGTTTTTATTTTCTTCAACATGGCTCCTGCAAAGTTCATGGTTGTTCAAATCATCCAGACAGGTTTTGTGATGTCCATGGTAAACTTACACCATAATCTCAAAGAAAGACTATTGCTGCATTGATAAAAACAGCTTATAAATTTTATTTTGAGTTTACTCGGGAATCAAGATAAAATATGAGGACTTCATGTTATTTTCATATCCTCCACAGTAACTCTTAACTGAATGATTGGAGGGAAAATGACAAGCTAGCCATTTGCTGAATCAATGGTTTGGTGTGAATCTAAGGATCACTTGACCAACTGTTACTTTTATATGACAGTATATTTGGATTTTCATTCAAAAATAGAAATTCATAAAATATGCAGATTCTCAGGTTTAAACCTGGTAACACAAAAAGGAGTTAGCTGTACCTGTAGCAGGTGATATAGAGGATGTTGAAATTTTCTTATTGAATCTGATAAGAAATCTCATTTAATTCAACAATATGAACTTAATATTAGTTTGCGATTTTAAGTTATCAAGGCAGTTCTGAACTTCCAGGGTTTAGACTGCTACATTGGAATCTTTTAGCCAAAAAACAAAAGTTACTACATTTAGAACAAAATTAAACTCTTTCAACTCGCCGATGATCTGATGAAAGAGCTTGGAATTCAACATATTCCTTAAGAATGCCATATTTTTATTGTCATCTTTACCTTTTAAAGTTAGCATGAAAGCAGTTTTATTGCATAATGGTAACAACAGTTACCATTCCATTAGCTCAAGCAGTTGATATGAAAGAAACATATGAAACTATGGAATCAATATTACATGTAATAAAATACAAAGAGCATATTTGGCAAGTTTGCAGTGATCTGAAAGTTGTTGTTTCATTACTTCTTGGTTTACAAGGTGAATATAAAATAATATTGTTTTCTTTGTCTTTGGAATAGTCATGATACAAAATGTTATTACCACGTAAAGAACTGGTCATTGTAGCAGAACTTTGTGGCTGGTGAAAAAAATGTAAAGCATTTATCATTAATTGAGAATGGTAAAATCATACTGCCACCATTTCACATAAAACTTGAACTCATTAAAAATTTTAAACAGGCATTGGATAAAAATGGACCACAATTTTATAATTTAAAAATAAATTGAGTGATAGTAACATCAAGGAGGGTATTTTTATCAGTCCGCAAATCAAGACATTGCTTAAGGGCTCAAAGTTTGGTGATAAACTTAGCAAATATGAACTAGCTGCATTGAAATCCTTCACAGACTTCGTTGGTAGTTTTATAGGCAACAGGAAAAATGAAAACTATGTTTCTTTGTTGTTGTTTTATTATTAATAACTTATTAGACACGACAAATGTTTAGGATGTAGGATGTCATTAGAAATTCATTTCCTACACTCTTAACTAGACTTTTTCCCAGAAACTTTGGGCTCTGTCAGCAATAAACAAGAAGAGCGTTTCCATCAGGATATTCTGACCATAGAGCATCAAGATGGTACTAAGCAAGATGGGATCCTAAAATGAAGGGTGACTATTGTTAGTTTTTGTTTAGAGAAATTGATCTAACATCATACAACCAAAAAAGTTTATCAGTGTATTTTAAAAGTTTTAGGTAAGACAATTCCAATGATTTAAACTTTAGAAACTGTTATTTTAAAATTGTATTAGTATATTTCAATTTATCCGTGTTTGAATAAATAAAAATTTAGTTGATGTAAACAAATTTTTAAGAATACATACATAATAATTTTTTTTTAAATATTGGTTTCACAGTGATGATTATGCATATATTGATAAACAAATTTTTTGTCTAAATAGTATGTATATAAAAAACAATATATTACTCAAATTCTGATAACAGTTTTGAATTCAGCTCTCCAAAATTAGTTAAAATCATCATGTGTGATTCCAGAAACATGAAAAAATACCTTTTTTGTTGACTATTGTTATCAGTATGTAACAATTTTTTAATTTTTACATTTCCTGTAGTGGGTTTAAAAAAGAAAAAAATTGGGTAGATGTAAACTAATCCATAGCCAGACAAGAGAAGTAATGTTTAATGTTTCCAACTTTATGACAAAAAAGACACAAACTAGAGCAACCCTTCTTAAACAAGTTCAGTAACGTGTCGCACAAACTACAGAAATTTCACTCAGGATTCAAAAGATTTTAAGTGAAGCAAAACCTAGTCCTGATTCCTTAAAAAGAAAAAATAAACTAAAATGTTCATGGATAACTATGATAAAAGTGTCATTCATGAAACGATTTATAATTTTCGCATTGATAAAGGTGAAGGCATTACTGTTTGATAATTTCTAGTGGTCGTAAAAGAGAAAATCAATTTTCAAGGAAGTTTTTGGCCTTTATGGTGCATTATTATAGAATTTGGTTCAAACTGAAAAAAACTTTAGTAGAGAGATTAGAAAATCGGGAACTGAGGCTCCACTAAAGAAAACCATAACCAAAAAACAGATCTATAATTTGATCAATCCTACTTATATGCCGGTCGTATTAAACCAATATTGTAGAGTGAGGGCTTTGACCGCAACCTTGCTGCTCTAATTTCTAAAGTTAAGTGTGCTTGCATTGTTCATGCTGGTTCTGAAAATAGTTTTGTCTAGGATGTTCTTTTTATATTTAATCTCATACTTACATAACAGGAGATTATCAGGATGATATGAATTCTGTATCACAAAAAAAATGTTAATTTTAAATTATATGAAGCTACTGCATTAATTGAAGAATGAGCAAATTGATTATGAATGCCAAATGAAAATCAAGGTTCAGCCATGTCAAGAAAATACAAACATCTTGTCTTGGAAAATTAATTGATAATGTCATTGAAAATGCCATTATTAACGTAAATGGTGAAAAAACCTCTTACAATTTACATAACCATGCATTTTCAAATATGACTTCATCATGTTGAAATTTAATTATAATTTACAAACTTAGGAAAAAATTCAGTATTCTTCAATGTGTAATTGACATTTTCCAGTTTAAATTTTCCCATTCTTATTAGATTTTCATTACCAGGGAATGATAAAGGACAAAATTTTCCAGGTAGTAGGGTGTAAAACATATCCTCATTTTTCTAAATACTAACAGACATTACATTAGGCCAAAGGAAAGAAATGCAAATTATTAAATTATCAGTACACATATACACTAAATGTAAATTGTTTTTTACCATTTCAAATATGAGGCATATTCATAAACCAAGGGCCGTTTAGTCATTAAAAAAATTAACTCATGAGAAAAGGTTTTTACTTGCAGTTTTAGTAAAATTCAGTTCTAAGTACTCTTGAATCCTTTTCTTCGTTAAGGCAATGGTGTGATGACGCATGTTGTCGTTGAAAGAGGATTATGCTGGGCGACAGTTTCCTGCATCATCGATTTTGGATTACAATTAGGTGAGCGTTTCGCAGACCAAGTCAGCTGTAATTGTTGATCCACAGTCTATCAAATCAACGAAAGTGATACCCTATTCATCGGTCTGGATATTGGGGCCGCCACTCTGCTCTTAACCATACACATTTGTGCAGCCATTTTTCAAGTCTCAACACCATTGGCCAACCTTTCCTTCACTCATTACTGTAGGTCAGTACACTAGGCACAACTCCCGATGAATTTCAGCAGTTGAAGATCCTTTTGCACACAAAAATCATGCATCACAAAAATACTGCATGCGTGAAATTGATTCAGATCCGCTAATTTTTAAATATAAGCCGACGACCCTTTATGAATATCCCTTGTATTAAACAGAGATATCATTCAGAAACTAAAAGTTTAACTTAAAACTTGTGGTACAGTATTGTCCTCTGTTTTTAACAAATTAAAAGTAATAAATTAATTACTATTACACACCATTTGAGTTTGTAGAAGTTTCTTGAATTCAAAGTGATTGAAATTTTCCTCATTTTAAAAAATTAAAAACATTTATATTGTGTACAAGAGAACTAGAAAAATTTTCTAAATGTTTTTCATTAATTTAAGGGATTAATAAAGTTATACATTTTTTCTCACTTTCAAGTACAAAATGGCAACTTCAGACTACTTTCGCTGTATTTACAAATATCCATAATCCTTTGATACTGAATGAGTAATTTAAGTAATGGAGACTATCCTTGCCAGCTGATTTGTGAATAGAACCCAGTTTTTACATGTTCTAATCCTCACCTCTCATGTTTTGTTGTTACACACATAAAATATAATAATAAAAAGAACATGCCTGTGAAAAAAATAATATATGACTGTTATTTTCAAAATGAAGTTTATCAAAAAAATATTACCATTTTGTTATGTTAATTTGAAGATGAGGTTACTGAATTTTTACTTTATTAGGTGTAACATCACATTAGCTTTTGCATTTAATTATAACAGAAGAATGTATTTAATTTTAAAATCTAATTATATTAGAATTGGTTTTTAAAGCTACAAAAACTGCTAAAAGGTTTTATTTATTTATTTTAAATTTTTTTTTATTATTTTTGTCTTTTAATTTTAAAGTCTAGAAAATATAAACTATTTTGTGAATAATCAAGTATGGTTTAACTAATGATCTATCATAATTTGATTGTTTGGAATGTGTATGTTTGTAAACATATAGTGTGCCCTTAATAAAACCAATCATAAAAAAGTGCAGCTAACTGATTGTTGCAATTAAAACAAAAATTAAGTTTACTTTTACAAAAAAGCAATAATTAAATTTACAGAAGCTTTTTACTTTCTGGCAACCTAATAGCTCAAATCATATCATAAATATAATTATTGCAAAATTAGAAAAATCCACAAGTTAAATTTCTTCTGTACTTGATCTAGTACATAATTTATTATGCTCGTATCATTTTACTTGTATTTTGCTTATTCAGTTTAATGTGTTTCATCCTTTTAACAAAGTTAGAGTACTGCATTTAGGCAAACATTTATCTATATTATTCAATTATTAAACTAACAGTAAAGCTTAAACTTGGGATCGTATCATATTTTACACCATCAGATTTAATAATATATCATTTAATTTAAAATTATTATTAATCATTGAAATTTATTTTCTACTTGCTGCACAAGAAATGAGCTGTAATACTGAATTAGATCCCTCATATATAGCAACATTACTGGTCATTGCACCACAACTTCAGGAATAGATAATCTAAAGCAACAAATTAACTTACAAACACCTTTATGTTGTGAAACAATCCATTATGTATAATGCTTCTTCTCAGATGAAGAAATATAAATTAAATATAAAGAAAAGATCAGTTTTTGAAAACATTCACTAAAGTGTGTACTACTTTTATATCTTTTATAAAATCAAAAGGTATTAGTTTAATAATGATTTTATTTCAGAGAGCTGCTGCAGCACCACATCAGAGTCTTTGTGCTGAGATGCTTGAAGAACTTTGCTTCGCTCTCCGTTGTCGAGGTTCTCGCCAACGACCTGCATTGAAACGTCAGTGCTCAAAATGTGTTCCAGGTACAACATATGTACCAGCATCTTTTGACCTGCCTCCTGCAAATAATGGTCTGAGATCACAGGTAGAAAATATATGTTGATTTTGTTTATTTTTTTATTACACTAAATAGAAATTCTTTAATCAGACTCCTATTAATTCTGCTTTTGCTTAACTTGGGTTGTAGGAGAGACAAATTTTACAATATACTGTCATGATAAAACTTAATTTTCTGAGATAGTAATTAATTAATTAGTTACAAATAAAGCTATTATAGGCACTTTTTTCACATTATTACACAGTCTCAGAAAATCCTCGATCCAACTAACATTTCAGACTACAACAAAATGAATAAGAAAACACCATGGTTGCTTTTTATAAAACTTTCAAATTATAGGATTACAATTCTTAGAGCTTTAATATATTTAGTTGTTAAAGGTGAATTAAACAGTGAATTCAGTGTAATAAAAAATTGATATATTTAGTTTAGAATTTAATAATCAGATTATAGTCTGATTATTTAATAATCAGCCACTCCGCAAGATGCGTAATAAAAAAAAAAACATTCTTACTTTATTTTTTTCATTTTTTTCTTTCATAATTATTTTAATGAAGTCAAAGTGCTTTCAGGCCTTGGCCCATCATCAGTGATGTTTTTTTTTTTTTTAATATTACAAATATACATAAAATAAAAAACAAAAACTACATTAAAAAAAATATATAATAGCAAATATTTATTCAGTCAAAGCATTATCTGTTAATAATGTATATCAATAAATTAATTATTTAAATCTAACATTGATACCAACTTAAATATATTTTAGAAGAATGTCCCCGTTGAATTCTGTCTGTGTGAGGCTGAATTTACTTTTTTTTACTACATAAAATTTTTTTATCTTTTTCTTCATTTGAACAATTAATCCTTCTAATATTAAATTCTGAATCAACTATTGCATGTTTTATAACTTTATTAATATTGTTATCTGGTAGGTTAAATTTAAATTTAATTTACAATTAATAATTTTTCTACAACTTGAAAAATAACCTTTATTAGATTTACTAAATCATAATTTATTTGAAATTGATCTGATTTATCTTGAAAGTTATCAGCCCCAATATAAATTATATTATTTTTATTTATTACATTTATTGATTAATCAATACTACGAATGTTATCTTTTTATTATTTGTTTTAATCATTTTCTTTCTATATATATATTATGTGTCCCAAAAGAATCGCCTATATTCAAATCTCCGTACCAACGTTGGTAGCGTCTCTGTGAGGTACAAGCGTAACCAGTAACTTCTTCCGAACTAGACAGATGCCGATCCTTCAGTATTCCATGTTAGCAAATAATATCTAAGATGAGAATAGATTTTTTTAAATAAATTTGTTTTTCAATAAATTTTTGTTGATCCTTAAACCAACTTCAGTACTGAATTTATTTGTATACGAGGAATATCTCTAAAGTAAAGACCGCTGGTAAATTCTTTCCTTAAAGTTGGCAAACGTTTGTTGTTCAGAGCCACACAATACTGCATAGTAATGTTCACACTGCATTGTTGTTTGTAAATTGTTGCGTTATAGTATCTTTGATCCGAGTTATTACATTATAAAATGAATAGGAAAATCGATGTTGCCGCTGACAACGGCAACGTTGCAACTGACAACGGTAAAATACGTGGAGTCAGTCGTATATTTTTTAAATTATTAAAAGGTTAAGCCGGCTGAAATCCATAGGCAGTTGTTTGCTGTGTATAGTGATAATGTTATAAATGAAAGAAACGTCCAAAAATTGTGTGAAAGGTTTAGAAAAGAGAATTTTTTTAACCTCCGGAATTACTGTTAGGTATATCTTCAGAGGATGAGATGAATGATTTGTAGCGTATGTGAAAATTCCATGCCTGACAGGGACTCGAACCCGGGACCTCCCGCCTTGCAGGACGATAGGTCCCTTATGATGAAGAACGTTCAAGGAGGCTTTCGATAATCACCAAGGACTTGTTGAAATGCGTCGATGATGAAATCAGAAAAGATCGTCGCTCAACTATTTCCAACTGGTTCTTCATTTTTCTTGATGTTTCAAGAGCTGTTATTGATTGCATTGCCCAAGACCATTTAGGCTTCAGAAAAGGTGTGCACGTTGGGTCCCGCACGTCCTAACGGAACGTTACAAAATATCTGAATGGGATCTGTTTTGGAATTTTTGATGCGTTACACAAAAAAGGTGAAACGTTCCTTTATTCAGTTGTTACCGGCGATGAAATGTGTATTTCGAATTACACACCAGAGAGAAAATGACAGTCAAGTGAACGGCGTCATCCTTAATCACCAACCAGACCAACAAAGACCAAGCAACAGCCATTTGGAAGCAAACTGATGGCGAAGTCTTTTGCGATCGTTTTGACATTGTGCTGATTGTATCATTCCACATGGAACGACTATAGATGCAGAAGCCTACTGCGAAATTCTACGTATATTATTGCATGCCATTCAAAATCGATGTCATGGGCGGCTGACCGACACTGTAGTCCCTTTTTTTTTAATCTCTGGGACCACCATTAGGTATTTCTTTAGAGTATGGAGATAAATGATTTGTAGCTTGTATGAAAATGTCATGTCTGACCGGGATTCGAACCCGGGACCTCCGGATGAAAGGCCGAGACACTACCACTCCCACTATGGAAGCCGATGGTGCCGTCATCCTGCTGCATGATAATGCACATCTACATGTTGCAAGTTTGGCATATGATTTACTGAGAATATTTGGATGGGAAATTTAGGGCCACCATATAGTCTGAACTTAGTTCTTTCTGATTAATATTTGTTTGGGAAATTGAAAAAATGTTCAAGTGATAACTCATTGGCAGTAGTGATGAATTTATAAATGCTGTTGGTTAATCAGTGGCGACTGGCGGCAGAAGAATATGATGAAGTATATTGAAGCTGGTGTATTGCTATAATAAATGTATTAATTCATGTAGCGATTATATAGAGAAGTAGTATAAGGTATGAGTTTGAGAAAAAATATTTATAAATTTTCAGAATTTTTTTATAATGAAACAGTCTTTACTTAAGAGATAACTTCTCGTATAATGAAATATGCAAATTCAAATTAGATTTGCATGCCAGTATGCATAATGAAGATAATAGATTTGTATGTTATTTAAGAAATATAAACCTAACAAAAGCATTAAAAAAAAAAGATTATATATATATACAGTATCACTTATTCTGTATCCTCTCTAAAAACATCAATCGGCAACAAGAACTGCAAATTGTGAAAGTAGTCTATTTTTGTTCCTCCCAACTCTACCATGTAGCACACAACCATATAACTCATGTATCTGTCATTCAGTGCAGTGTATTTTATCATTGAATATGTATCTGTTTATCGTCTATTATTGTTCATGCATGTGTATCTATGTGTGAGAAGTATGGGTAATGATTTAGAACAGTTTTTATTTTCTAACTTTGAATTCTCGTTAGATAATTCTCACTTTAAATAATTTTGACTTTGAATTCACATAATTTACAATTGTGAGTTCTTGTGATAAACAATTGTTGATTTTTAATTTTTGATTTCAATGTATACATCTTTGAATTCTTAGTGAATCTAGACTCCTTTGATAATTTTAATGGACCACAGCCCATTAAAATCCACTTTTAGTAACCTCAAGGTAGTGTATAGATTATTCCATCTTTCTCTTCTAGAATCATCCTTTTCAATGTAACCACCATATGCCAATCTATGGATCAAGGCGTTTTGGAGACTATAAAAAGGAAGCTGTTGTCCACAATGATAGAAGAAATTGAAGAAGAGCAAGACATGATTGAAAAATTGAACAATTGACAAATCATGGAAGAAGCTACTAGGCGATGATGAAAGTATAAAAACAGAAACCACAGATGAAACCGCAGAAACCATTCTGTCTTTAATGCAACACATCTCTGCTTGTGTGGATGCATTTTTGCAAGAATAGAAAGTTGGATGAAGAGTGATTATCAGTATGAGATAACTGAAGAAAAAACTGTGACTTATCAATTGCAATGAAAATGAAATTGAAAATCAAGATTAAGCACCAATTGTTCAAATTGCCTCCAGTTGCTCCAATTGTTAGGCACCAATTACCTCGCAGAATTTCACTTAATAACAGAATTAAGGCTTTTGAAGCTGCAATAAATACATTGACCAGCAAGAAGCATCAATATAATGAGCTGCAAAGATGGCGAGACTCGGCAGCGAAAAAACTGCATTCATCAGAAAAGTAGACTGCACTTGAAATTTTTTTTTCATCAACACAGGACTGAACTTTGAAGTACTGTAATACTGTATTAAACTTCAGACAATTCTGTAACTAAATTTATTTTTCAGTAACTTGTTTCTGTTTTGTTGTAAATCAACAAATTATTGTTGTAAACGACAGGTTATTAGGCAGGTTCATAATGTTTAAATTGCAACATAGTTTGATGTTTAACAGACTTATTCTTTACACCTTTCTATTATGTGACATTTTCACTTATCTAAAGTTTTGCAAGCCTGTTTGTCGGATAAGCAAGATTCTACTGTATATATATATAATATTATATATATATTTCATATGTATATATGTATATATATATATATATATATATATATATATATACATACATATATTTTATATGTATTTTATATATGTATATTTTTCTACATTTTTTTTCCAGCCATTCCACAAAGTACAACATAAAAGAAACATTCTTACCTTTTTTTTTATTTACATTTTTATAGACATTAAAACATTTCCATGCCCAAGCCCGTCTGCAGTGTTTTTTTTTATTATGAAATTTTTCTTATTTACATTTACACATTTAAAAAAATATATACTGATAAAAATATAAAAAATTTAAAATTTTTAGAACAAATATTTGTTCAATCAAGAATTAAAACATGTTATCTGCTAATGCAGTGCTATAATAATCAATAATTAAATACTCAATATGATTACAGTACTGTATTAGCAGATAATATAATTACTGACTGTTTTAATTCTTAACTGAACAAACACTTGTTCTAAAGATTTTTAATTTTTTTAATCAGTATTTTTTTTTTTAATGTATAAATGAAAATAAGAAGAATTTTATACTAAAAAAAAAAATACATCACTGAATATGGCCTTAGGCCCAAAAACGTTCTGATGTCAATAAAAATAGTAAAGGTAAGAATGTTTCTTTTGTGGAGTGGCTGAAAAAAAAACACATAGAGAACCAGATTTTGTATACAGAGGAAATATGGAGTAAGAGAAGTTTAATTTAAATAAATTAATATATATATAATTATTTTTATATAATTAATTATATAAATATAGTTGAGTTACTTTCTTAAGATTGATAACATTCCTTTGAACCATTAAATTATATTTTACATTTGACTAATATAAACCATGAGTACAGATTATTAAGATAAGACTATTTTTCACCTTAATTTTATCAAGACAGTACATTTGCAGGATCTTGCAATCTCAGTTATGATTGAATTCATTTTATTAAATTACACATAAAAATAAAAATATTAATATAAATATTACACTATACTTTGTCACTAAAATAAAACTATGTATATAATTTTCATCATGTTTATTTTTAATATTTTCATTTTAATGTGCAGTTTAATACAATAAATTCAGTCACGGCTGAGGATGCGGGATCCTACAAAAGTACTATTCATGATAAAATTATGTTAAGACATGTCTTTTCTTTATCTCAACAGTCTGTAATAGATAGATTTTATTACTAGAATTTAAAATATATTATTTACTTCATTTTAGAGACAATAAGACTGCAGATATAAAATATAAGTCGACAAGTGAAGTTCATATTTGGAAAGTTTATGAACTACTGCTTTGTACAATCACATTCCAGAGGTACTA
Organism: Zanna intricata; assembly: GCA_010016005.3. Taxonomy (NCBI): domain Eukaryota; kingdom Metazoa; phylum Arthropoda; class Insecta; order Hemiptera; family Fulgoridae; genus Zanna; species Zanna intricata. Next base: position 13,402 of record JAAAKQ030109291.1, read on the forward strand.
GTAAAGTAACTGTGCCATGAGATTAGATGCTGTTATAAACATTATTGCCTGTGTATATGGACGCAGATACATATCATGACAGTGTTACATAACATTATTTTATTATTAGACTTTATTTACATTATTTTCATATTAATGATTAATCAATGTTTGAATTTAATTACAGAGAATTCAATGAGCTAATCTCTGAGCTATAATCTCAATGAATTTAATAGAATATTTTTAATGAATTTAAGTCAATGAATTTAATCTCAGTGTTTAATAATAAAATATCAGTTTTTCTTCTGCTTAACTACATCTACTTTTGTATAAATAATGAATTTTATCTTTCACCCTGTTATTTTGTAATAAGCATAATAGTTTCCGTAGTTAGTGTACCTTAAACCACAATTATGATGAAAATATATTTTACTAAAAAAATGATATACAAGTAAATAAAGTATAAATCTCTTACTTCAATTGTTTTGTTTAATGATATTACATTGAACAGAGACATGCAAGTCATAGAATTAAGAGTTTAAAATTTAAAATAGGCTTGCAGTTATAAGCAGTACATAATTTACAGAAATGTTATCATTAATAAAATACAGTAACCATTTTTTTTTCTTTTTTTTTTTTTTTTTTTTTTTTTTTTTGTTTAACCTCTGGAACCACAATTAAGTATATCTTCAGAGGGATGAGATATGAATGAATTGTAACGTGTGTGAAAAATGCCATGCCTGA
>JAAAKQ030109302.1:0-32499 GCA_010016005.3 Zanna intricata
AATAAAGTATATTATTTTAATTTGCATTGTAATAATGATTAGTACTATTATTTTTTGTAATATAATAATAAGAAAACGTAATTATTACAAATGAAAATTTAGACTGATTTACAAAATTAAAGAAAAATTGCCTCGGGTCATATTGACCCGAACAGTACATGTGTATAGTAAATGGGAACAAAACAGCAGGGTTAAATAATTAATTACTATGTTATTATATAACTGTGCATATAAATAAAATTATTTTATTGTTTGAAAAAAAAGAGAAAATTATTATTACATTAGGAGATGAAATTGAAACTAATTAAAATTGTCATTTTATGTACAAACATTAATACAATAATAAAAAAAAACAATATACAATAATAAAAAAAACATAAATAAATCCAGATTGCGCAAATTAAAAAGAATGAGGAGAAAGTAAATAAATATAATTTAAGATATGTTTTATTTAATGTGAGAAAAATGAAAATCATTGTATCTAAACAGATTAATAAGAATTCCTTATCATGACAAAAAAAAATTGATGGCCTAAAAAGATTATTTCAAAAAAATTTTACAAAAAAAACTTTAAAAAATTAAAAATACAAGTAATTATCTATATATCTCCTATCTTGCTAAGTTGGAGGTGCGCCTAAAATTGCACAGAGAAAGAGCCAGTTAACAACTACATGTGAGTTCTAAGATCAATTAAGAACAAATCCACCCATCCAGTGTGTCATATGACTAAAATGAATTTGTTTAATGTGATTTATTTTATAAAAATTTTATATTAATGAAAATATTTTGAATATCAAAATAACTATGTTGCACTGTGTGCTGTAATAGTCCAACAGTAAGTAATTGTAATGGCAAAAAAAAATTAAAAATACTCTTAAATCATTTGTATTTTTTTAATTAAAAGAAAATCTTCCTCTTAAGTATTTGAATAAAGCTTATAACTGGACCGTCAGAATAAGAATATCTTGTACATAATAAACAAAAATTGTTAAACTCTTATCATTATGGTGAAGAGTAAGGCTAAACATACATAAAAATGAATTGTATGGGTTGAGTTGAAAGCCTCCTCCTTTTATTGCAAGCCTGTTGTAAAATGTGTTAAACTATTTATTACTTGTGTTATGAATTTGTCATTTGTTATTTATTAATTTCTCAAATGGGGTAGAGGTATTATATATAATGTACTGTTTCAGAACAGAAAGATTACTCTGTTAATCTTTTTTATGGTTCTGATCATATAAAGCTCATGATATACATGAAACATCAATAAGAATGGCTGCCTTTGATAAGTGGTATTTGCTTGCTACTAAGTCCTAGTAATAAACAGAATAAGGTATCACGTGTATCATTCTGTTCCACTTAAATTACTGGTGGGCAACAGTTTATTCAGCTTGTAACAAAAGCAATGAGAAATATAATAATTTATCAAGTATGGCCTGTTGGTATGTTTATGTAATAATAAATACTCAAATCCACTTACCAACAATTTTATATTCAGCTCTAGCGCTTTCGGAAATTAATTTTCCATCTTAAGGAACTTAACACAGAAATTTTTTAATATGTTTTAAAATCTTGTCGACCTACATCCTGTCATTGTAAATGTCTCTACAGTTATTACAAATGACTTACCGCTACGATTACGAAGGATTTTAAACTTATGACAACCACCATTATATTAATAAACAATATTTACATGAGTTTTATTTTTTAAAACATATTAAAAAATTTTAGTGTTAAGTTCCTGAGGATGGAAAATTAAATTTTGAAAGCGCTAGAACTCAATATAAAATTGTTGGTAAGTGGATTTGAGTATTTACCAATAATGAGAAATATTTCAACTCCTTATGTTTCCTAGTTGACCTGGCATAGAATTGTTATTCTTGAGAATGGGTATGATATTTGAAAGTGGTTTATCTTTTAATCCCTTCAACCGTTTAGTTATGGTAGCTACCGTAAACATTATTTATGTATTGGGACTTATTATAAGCAGTCCCAATCTAATTAAAAATTATATTTATGAATCATGGTATTTTTTATATAGATGATAAACCATTACATTAAGTGTTAGTTTTATTGAAAGAATAATTTTGTTTCAGGAATTGCTTGTATGGCACAAGATTGCGAAGTTCTTGCACCAGAAGATTTTGTATTAACACTCTTAACAAGACCACAGCTTAGAGAAAAATATCAACAATTTGCTTTTCGTGATTATGTTAAATCACATCCACAACTTAGGTTTTGCCCTGGTTTAAATTGTCAAGTGGTTTTAAGATCTAAAGAACCAAAAGCAAAACGAGCTACTTGTTCATATTGTAATAGTGTATTCTGGTAAGAACTTTAATTAAATCTTTTTTTTAGAGTACCAGTTTATCATTGCACTAGTTTAAGTTGTTATCTGTGTGTTTTTTTAAATCGTTTTAATTATGCTTATTGATCATTATTAACATTTAGAAAAAAAATTTTTATGATTATTGAATCGGAACACTGCTGTTTATTAACTGTCATATATTTTAGTGGTAGATGATAGTTCTGGGGAGAACTTGTAAATTTGATTAAATTTATACCTTTTTATTCGGTTAAGGAAGGTTTCTATAAAATATATATATGGAGGGCAAAAAACCTTTTATAACAGAGTTCATCTGTTATCTTTAAAAAGGTAGGTCCCAGATAGCTGGAAGATTGATATTAATGAAATCAATAATATTGATATTATAATAATATCAATAATAATAATATTGATATTGATTTTATGTTTATTTTTTATATCATCAGGCATGTCATCTTTGAGTGATAATATAGTTAATCTGCCTCTGCATTTAGGGTTTTGCCTCTTGTTTGTTAAGGAATATTTTGATCTAGATCATCAAGTTTGATGGTGTGGATTTTGTCCATAATTATTTCAGTTTGTTGTGGGTTAGTGTTGTTAATTGAACACCAGTGACCTATCTTCACCAATATTATTAATTTTTAGAAAATGACTTATTTTTATTTAGATTTGAATCAGTCTTCATATTATTATTTTTTTCTCTCTCTTTTACATATTGCTACTTTTCCTATTTCAGTTGATAGACTTCTACACTTTTCTTCTTGTCAGTATATTTCAATTTTATGTACTTTTTTATTTCAGTTTTAAATGTGGTGGAGAGTACCATGCTCCAACAGACTGCAGCACTATCAAGAAATGGTTAACAAAATGTGCTGATGATAGTGAAACTGCAAACTATATTAGTGCTCATACAAAAGATGTAAGTAATACTTCAAATTAATTATGTACCAGTTAGTTATATTAAAGAAATATGTAATATTTATTCATATATTGCACTGTATTCTTAATGGTTTGTACGATCCTCACTTATAGTAATATTTGATATTAATCTTAATTTTAAAAGGATTTTTTGTGAAAATGAATGTTTATTTTGAAATAAAAAGGAAAGTACATGTTATTTAAAGTATTGTCTATTGTTACCTACAACTTTTTCTGTCTTTCTGGTAAAAGATTATATTAGTAAAAGAGTGTATTATTCTTTGTTGGAAGAATGCTATCTATAAAATGAGTTTTTTTTTTCATTATTTCAAAAGAACTGAACACTTGGTCAGACAGGTGATTCTGCACGGATTGAAACAAGGGGAAATCAGAAAGAACAACATCTGGTGAATATGATAGATGGGGTAGAACATCCTATCCTAGCAGCTCTAGCGTTTCCTTGACTAGCTTAGCAACATGTAGCCGAGTGTTGTCATGTTGGAAAATCATTTTGTCATGTCTTTTGGTGTATTTTGGTAGTTGCTTTTTTAATTCTCGTGTTTAACTGCACTAATTGTTGGTAATGGTCCTCAGTAATGGCTTCACCAGACTTTAGCAGCTCATAATTGACCATACCCTTGTGATCCCACCAAATACAGAGTGGATATTTTAGCTTCAAACAGTGGATATTTGGCTTCACTGTTGATGTTGATGGCCAGGCCTGCACCGTGATTTTTTGTGATTATGATTATCGTTATGTTTCCATTTTTCATTACCAGTGACGATACGATGCAAAAAACCTTTCCTTTGGTGTTAAAGCAGCAGTTTTTCTCTGAAAAAACACCTTTTGATGTTCTTTGGCTTCAATTCATTTGGCACCCAATTCCTTGCTTTTGAACTATTCCCATTGATTTCAAATGTTTAGAGATGGTCATTTCAGTCGCATTTAATGCTTCTGCCAATTATTTTAACATCCAGATTAATTTTTGTCCAGCAGTGCTTCTAATTCTTTGTCTTAAAAAATTTTTCAAATCAAAATCTCCACTTTGAATTGTCTGAATCAGTACTCTCAAGTTGAAATTGATGGAATGTTATAGCCATAAGCTTCAGACAGCAAACAAAGATATTCAGCTTTCGATTTCTTCAAATGGAAACAAAAAGTAACGCTTCCTGCAAATTGTGTTTCATTGGCATTAAACCTGACATATTCAGATTGCTAAAAAATTATATTGTTTACACTTCTATCATTTGACACTTACTAATTCTTAAAGCCTAAAGACAGGGCTTTTATCTGCAGTTAGAATCAAAACCATTAGATGCTAATTATGGAATCTCTTGTAAATCCTAAGTTAAGTTTAGTACAATTTAGTTATGGAATGGTGTAATATATTTAAGTTTAATATACATATTATATATTTAATATTTTTTTATATAAATCTTTTATTAAAAAAATTATTGTATTGAAGAAAATATGTCTTAGTTAATGCAGGTGTGTAAAATATGTTCAGGCTTATTGTATAGTAAATATACATGCCATATGCCTGTTCTGGCCCAGAAGTTCATTTTCTGAGAAATAAATAAACTTAAAAATAAAAACATATAAAATACAGTAGTTTATTAATTTAAAATAATTTATATTTTTATTTGAATACATACTGTTTGTTAATTACTGTTTCTTTGAATATTTTATAAGAAAGATTTGTGTGTTTTTATCTCCTAAAAGTAATAATGCAATTTAGGTCAGATAGGTAATCACAGATAGGTCATGATGATGAAAAGACAGGACATTACATGACCCAACCCACTCACCGTGAAACTTGTGTAATATTTTCTTGTCAAATGATTAAGAAAGTACAGCAATCTCACAGTATTATGGAAAACAAAAATTTTCTTAACATTAAAATCAGAAAAAATTTGTTTTGAAAAATACAGATCTTAATAAAGTAAACAGGTAAAATAAGAAGTTATATAGAAAAGTCAGATTGGTTTCTTAAAAAGATTAAAAAATTCTTTTAACAGTTTAAATTAAACTCACTGTAAGATTTAAAAGTGAAAAAATTTGGACCTTCAAATATATATAATTTCAGATTGCAGATTTGCAGGCTTATTAAATTGTTGGAGCTATGCTGCCTACAGATCTGTTATCATGGTAGGGAATCTAATAGTGAGGATTCTTTACAAAATTTTTAAACTTTTTATTTGGTTGACTATATTTTTATGTAATCTAATTGCAGTTGTTTGTAAATAATTTTGACTCATTGTTTACAGAGTTGTGAAAATAATATAGGATACAACTAACTGATATTCTACATTAATTTGTATTCAGCCAAGTTTCTGGTTATTTATGATATAATTATCAAGTATTCAACTCTGAAAATAATTTAATTTTTTGTTAAATGTGTTTTAGTGTCCTCGTTGTCATATATGTATAGAGAAAAACGGTGGTTGCAATCACATGCAGTGTTACAACTGTAAACATGATTTTTGTTGGATGTGTCTTGGTGATTGGAAATCACACGGTTCCGAATATTATGAATGCTCAAGATATAAAGAAAATCCAAATATTGCAAATGAATCTGCTCATGCTCAGGCGCGTGAGGCGCTCAAAAAATACCTGCACTATTATGAAAGAGTAAGTTTTATTTCTCTAAATGCAAATTACTAAATTAGGGGTATGATGAAACTAAAAATCTAAATAATCTGTAAATGTAAATGTAAATTTGTTATAGCTAAAAATCTACTACATCAAATGTTATTAGAAAATTAAATATGATTTTCTTTGCGTATTTTAATTTAAGAGATTGTTTATAGCTGTACAGTTTTATCCTCAGCTGTGTTCCTACTTTTAATAAATGCAACATTCATGATTTACTTTGTCAGGAGTGATTTAATGAGAAACCCCAAAATATATTTTCACTAAATGTTAGAATTAAACTTTTTGCCATATTTCAAGCTTCTATCCCAGTTCATTTAGATTTACAAAAATTAGTGAACCTTAACTGGATTGAGCCTTGAGATAAGGGTGAGTTAAGACATGTTTAGTGTACTTTTATTTTTATATTTTTTGGAAGGTGTTTACTTAATTTTTATGGTGGATTTTTTTATGTTTAGTGTGTTTATTAAACTTTCTTTAATACATTGGTAGTGTTTTCTGATGGATACTTAAGAAGTAGTTATTAAAAAAAAAAAGTAGTAATAGTAGTAAGTAGTAGTAGTTTTTAAAAGTAGTACTTGTTGAAAAGTAGTTATTAAAAATCTACAGTTAGGTTGTCTGTAGATTGATTCAAGGTTGTATTTGTTTAACCTTGCTGTATGAATAAGGAAGCCTAGCCAGTTGAAAGTAGTAGTGTAGAGGAACCTCAGCCTGTTCATTGCTATTATACTATATTTTGTAATCTAATTACAGTATAAAAAAAGATTAGCTATAAATTAAAACTGATGGTGGAGTTTGGATGGTGAAGGAGTGACCTTTTTCCAGTTTGTGCTATATCGATCTGATTGTATACAGGAGAGAAAATAATGTTGATTTAGTGTGTTGAGGTATTGATTATATTTATTAATCATTGATTTTCTCTTGATACTTACTTATGTAGCTGTTCCTTTGGTAAATTTCGCTTGGCTTGTTCTCATTCTATAATTAAAGAAAAGGCTCCCTTAGAGTTGAAAACATTTTGTTGCATTCATGAACCAGTTTAAGCTTTAGATTCTATAACACTTGTTATGTACTGGAACGATGTAGGCTTATAATTATGAACATCAATTGGAAGATGGTCCAACTTCATTTTCTTAAGCTGATTTATTACCTAAATAGAAATACTACTAATACTTACATACATTCTGTATTCAGTCTCTTTCCAGTTAAGGCTATATTTTTTCAATGATTTTTTTTGGCTAAAGTGTTACAATTGTATTGTGTTTGCCTAGATTTGTGATTTCAATATGTGTAGTTTAGATTTTATGGTGGGATGTAAAGATATTAATCAGATTTCAAACATAAAAAGCAAATTTGTTACTATTGTTTCCTAGGAAGAATCCCTTGAGTAGAATGCCACTTTTAAAGAATAAAATTTAAGACTTTAAATGCTAAACTCTGAAATAAGTATATCTGTGTTATACAAATATTGTGAATTAAAAATTTAATTTCTTGAATGGCTGTATGTTTAGCCTGGGACTCCCTGAAGCTTATGTATTAGGCTGGAGAGTTCATATCAGAAAAATAAATAGTGCAATTAAGATCTAGGGAATTTAAACAAATTTAGGATTTATCACAATGAATTAAATTTTGACTTTTCATAGTGAAAAAATATACATAATTTGTAATTTGCTTGTTTCATAATGTAATGTAATTCATTTCCTGTTTGAATGACCTAAATTGAAGTTAGATCACATTTCTAGCTGGCCTCTGTGGCGCGAGTGGTAGTGTCTCGTCCCGGGTTTGAATTCTGGTCAGGCATGGTATTTTTCATATACACTTCACATCATTCATCTTCATCCTCGGTTTCTTTTATTAAGATGTGTTCTATATTGTATTCTTTGTTTTGAGTGATAAAATTTCATTACAGTTTAAACTAGAATTATTATACATTTAAGCTGATTTTACATTTATAATTGTTATATGGCTCACTTTTTATTCTTTTGACAGGTTTTGTAATTATTAGTGGTTATTTTGCACATTTATTATCTAATATTAAGTGCAGAATTTTTTTTTTTTTTTGTTTGTAAGTTTAAAGTACTTAAAAGGTTGGAGTTCAAAAATGGAGTTCTTGGTTATGTTTGATTTTGTGTAGTTTATAGATGTTTTTTTTTTTTTTGTAGGGATATTTATAAATAAGTTTAATGTTTAAACTTATTTAAAAGATATTAACCTGGTTTTTTTTATAATGAGGGTTCTAATTTTAAAATCCAAAATTATGACCTTTGTCTGTGAACAGGATATAATGACATTAATTCATTCAAGTTCTAATCAAATAACAAAATATCAAGACTCATAGTCTTCAAATTTTATTACAGTTTTTCTTATTTAGAACCCGCTGTGACTCAAATACATCTTTTGATTCCACAACTCAAAAACCAAATAGAAGTAGAATTGTATTTACTGTGCATATTATGTGTATACTAGGTTTCTGATCTAGTCAGGAAGAATAAATTACTTTAAGCATTCTTTAATTTTAATTTCTTTCAAGAGAATTTTATATTTAAATCAGTTTCTAAAAGCCTATTTTGGCAAGCAAAAAAATTAAATTATAAAATAGTGTGTGAAAATCTGAGAGTAGGTGGTAGCAATACCAAGTGGTATGTCTGCCAACCAAAAAAAAAAAAAAAAAAAAAAAAAATTGAAATAGATAGATAGACACAACATTTTTTAACTGATATTTGATGTATTTATATATATAATTAAATTCTACTAAATGAACTACTAAATGAAATGTGGTTCACCAACTTACATCCATAAATAGATTTCATATTTAATTTCCATGACCAGTGGTTGGATAAGGCTCATTGTATTGGGTGATAAAAATTCAATAGTAATGTTTTTGAAACAATTTGGTTGCAGATGAACCGCACAGTATGATTCTTTCTTAATTTTTTCTGTGACTCAACATCCTGATTGCTAACCATTCTAAAAATATTATACTCGTCACCCAAGAATTTTTATCAGAAACGTAATGTACTGGCAAAATGTCCATTCTGAATTGCTTAAAAGAACAGGGCTTGGCAGCCTTCCCAACTACGAGTTTTCGTTTGTCATTTCCCATCATATTAACATAACAAAGCACGATAACATGCTATAAAGCAGCATTTTTGTATCAGCACTCAATTTTTCACCATGAGCATTTTATTTGATTTCTCATTTTCCAATGAGATAACCAGCCATCCACTACTTTATTCATTATTATTATATTTTTAGCAAACTCTTCTGCCTTGTCTTTAAACATTGGACTATTGACATTAATACCTTGTGATGTTACAGTGGTAAACCACTGTCATTCTAACAGTTTATCTGTCAGAATATTTACTCTCTCAATCCTGCACCATTATCCTGCCACATAATTCTCCAAACCACAAATTTATTCACCGCTGGCCTTTATTCGTTTTTAATAAGAAATATAAATTGAATATTGGCCTGAATAAGCGGCATTATGGACCAGATAAACGAAGTACATATCAGTGTAAAATCTCATTTTATTTTTGTCTTTAAAGAACTATCCCAAAAAATACCAGCTGCCTCAATTAACCAGTGGGTCAGTTATCCAGAATCAACATGTACTTTTTATTATATCTATAGTATCATTTTAATTTTTTTACTTCTGTGTACATGCTTGATCTATCAAATGAAACTATTTTTGTATTATTTTTAATTTCAAGATTATTTACTTATGTTTTTATTAGTTGAAAACTATTTTTTATATTCTATATGTGTCAAAGCTCTGTTGGGAGAGATTTTTGACCAGTAATGAAGTTATTGCCACTGTAAATGGTTATTTTAACGATCTGGATAAATCAACATACCAAACTGGCATAAGCGGCTCTTGGGAATGCTGAGCTAAATGTATAGACTTAATGGTAACTAAGTTGAGAAATAAATGAAAATGTACCTAGAAAAATGTTTTTTTTTTTTAATCCAGGGCTGGAATGTTTCATCCCACCTTGGTCCCCCCTCTCTCTATCTTTGTGTGTGATCGAGTATGTTCATGTAGCAGGGTAAGCAGTAACAATCATAGAAATAAAGCATGAGCACAGATGAGAGAAACAGTGGTTAAAGAAAACTGTATACAATTTATCACAGATAAACAAATTATTTCTTTTGTCAGGAATTTGTATACTTTCGCTTCCATAGAGATTAACCCTAAAATGTCCAATGAAATCTTAAATTAAAAATTAGATTATATGAAATAGGTTAGGTTTATCGTAAGGTATCTGTAGCTCATCCAAATCATTGATAATACATATGTTTGTATGTGCCACTGCTTGTTTTGTAGATCATGAAAAGAAATAACATTTATCAGAAAGCAAGAGCCATAAAAAAAATTATCTTTCTACTACACCTTGATAAATCTATAACTTGATATTATATTATAAAATTTTTGTTTATTTAAACTAATTCATATTGTGTACAACTGAAATACTATTTTTCATTATTCTTTGAAGATGTGTTTTAATTAATGTACTGATATTATGATTACAGTGGGAAAATCATTCTAAAAGTTTAAGGTTAGAAGAACAAACTGTAGAAAAAATTAAAAGTCGTATTAATGTCAAAGTTATGACCGCATCTGGTACGTGGATAGATTGGCAATATCTTATGGATGCTGCTGCTCTTTTAGCTAAGTGCAGATACACATTACAGTATACTTATCCTTATGCTTATTATATGGAACCTGGTCCACGTAAAGAATTGGTTAGTATATCAATATATTATTTTAATGCAGGGTAATTATAAAATAATGTGAATTTTGAACATTGAATAAAATAAAAACTTTGCTTATATTTTCCCCACACGTTGAATTTATCAATTCAGTCAGGGTTTTTTTCAAAATTAGTTTCAATTTGTAAGGAAATTGGTCATACACTTATCATCTAATTACATTCAATTTCTGTGTACACAGTGTAATTTATCTGTAACCTTTGATGGAGCCAAATTCACATAGTCATAACAGTAAATGTTATGCATCACGTTATTTATATACAGAATTTTTACAGTTTAATGATTTAACACTTACTCTTTCATTGTAATACATTTTATGCAAAGAGACTACATTAAAATGTCTTGCAACATCTTATTGGAAATAAATGCTATTTCCATTTTCATGATTATTTAGCTAATGAAAATAAATGGTAACAACTTTAACTTATCAAGATAACAACTCCCGTTAATAATTTTTACAGTTTATTGAAAAAGGCCTAATTACAACATTTTTCAATAAATCACAAAAAATTAACTGTTTTCTCAAAATACGCTAATTGATTTTCAGTTTCCCACATTTATTAGTTATGTCTGTTAATGTCCAATTACATGAAAGTAGTCTGATCAAGGCAGTTTTCTGTTTCTTTCAGGACAATTGATATGTGATAATTTTGTGTTATATTAATTACAGTTAAATTAATTAATTATTGGCAAATATTATATTAAATTTTTGATCAGTTTTGGTATTGAACATGGAAGTCTACACAGCAAGTTCTTAGTTTATTCAGAACATAGTCATTATGGAGTATTGTTTCTGTAAAATTCATTTAAATATAAAAACAGTAAAAATAATAATAAAGATTTAAATCTACTTCTTCAGATAGCTATTCAAAAATTCAGCTACTTGTACTGAGTGACTTGTCATAATCAGTCATTATATTGCTCATTTATGATCGTTTTTAATCACTTCTTGTCTTCAAAGTAAAGTGCATACAAACTGAAACAAAGACATGTAACAAATTCACAAAAGAATTTGTAAAAAATTAACAATAATTTGTAAAGTCAGTTTTAAACTGAAAGTCTAAAATGTTTAAAAAAAGAAACTATTAAAAAATTTGTTTCTTAATATAACATTTACTATCATTTACTGACCCTATAGGAATCAAAATTTGTCTCAGTTGTATAGTCAACTTTAGATATGTGTGCAAAATTTTACTAAAATATCTAGTAACATGGATAGTTTTGTGAATTGTTGAAATTGAAGTTCCTTGTGCCACCAAAAGATTGGACTTCAGTTTCCATTCTGGAAGTAAGGATTATTTTAGGGTGAATCAGATCAATGTGGTTTGTTCATCTTTGTAGAAGAGCTGTGTCTCTCACAGTCATCCAGTTATGCCAAGGTAACAACTAGTTTCATTTATACCAGGTATTTGTGTCAATAATTGATAAGTAATTGCCATGCTGTGATTAAGTCTTAATAGGTGAAATATGACCTGATAAATCCTAATCTAAATAGGTAATGGACTGCTTTTCATTCATACACAACAAGGGGTAGCTGTAATGTAAAATTGCTCATAACTACCAAATGAAAAGAGATATTCAAATAAAACAAATATAGCATAAAAGTACATTTACAATGTGTGATGGGAAAGTTTTAAGACAAGTGCCACCACTGCTCTATAGGAAGGGGTAGGTTTGCCCATGGGTGTGGAAAGGAAAGTTTTTTGTCCTTTAAACATCCTGAAAAGATCACTGTAATGTCTTTGTTCTCTAGAGAGCAGCATCCTGGTGAATGAAGACTTTTTTGAGTTGTCGTCGAATTATTGATTTTGCAAAATGGATGAAAAACGGAATGTGTTTGTGTCAAGTTTTATTTGAAAACCAGGAAATCAACTTTGAAAACTTATGAACTTTTAAAAACAGCTTTTGGAGATTAATTTCTGAGCCAGTCAAATGTTTCTGTCTGGTCCAACAAATTCAAAGATGGCTATGAAGCAGTCGAATATAAACCCCAGTCTGGCTGTTCTTCTGCTTCAGAATCCATTGAAAACATTGTGAAAGTTCATGATTTAGAGCACTCTGACCATAGACATAAAATTAAAGAGATGGCTAATGAACTCAATTTAAGTTTCTACACAGTTCAGTCAATTTTAACTGAAGATTTAAACATGTGTTGAGTGTCTATGAAATTACTTCTGAAATTTTTGTCAGACCAGCAGTATCAACACCAAAGTGTCCCAAGAATGATTAATCAGGCCAAAACTGATCAAAATTCATTAAATACAGTAATTACAGGCAACAAATTATGGGTTAATGGGTATAGCCCAGAAACAAAGGTACAATTATCGCAGTGGAAGAGTCACTACAACCAAAAAAAGCATAACAAAAGTCTGTAAATGTGAAGATAGTTGTGGTTTTCTTCAATTCTATGAGTATTATGCATCATAAATTTGCCCCTAGGGAGCAGACAGTACAATAAAAATGTTCAATGTTTGTTTACATGAAAATGTATGGAAGAAAAGTCCTGTACTCTGATGAGACAAGAATTGGGTCCTCCACTTCGACAATTCACTGGTTCATTGTGCACTCTTGATGCACAGATAGATTTGTGCAATTTGATGGCAGAATTTTTGGCCAAATTCCTGTCCTGCAATCACTCTATTCTCCAGATTTAGCCCTTACCAACTTCTACCTGTTTCCTGAAATGAAATTTTCAATGAAGAGAACCAATATAATTCAGTTAAAACATTCAGACAAATATGAAGAGGGTTCTTAACATCGTCAAGAAAGAAACTTTCTAGAAATGCTTCCAAAAGTGGGAACACTGTTGGAGTCTGTGTTCAGTCAGAATGACATTATTTGAAGGAGATCCATTACAATATTTTTAAGTACTGCTATTTTGAAATTATAAGTCCAGTTTTAAAACTTTCTGATCACACCTCATATTTCATATAAAATATACATTAATTTTACACATTTATCCCAGCAGTGATGCATTTTCTCATTCCATCAATGAGCACTGGTAGCAGTCTTTCCTTGATCCATGATCTCGCTGCATCCTTCAGTTCATTATGTTTATTGAATGAATACCTTTTAATATCCTTCTTTAGTTGTGGAAAGAAATGAAAATCACAAGATGCCAAATCTGATGATTATGGAGGGTGTGGAATATTGTTAAATTTTAACTTCACAAGAGCCTCAGTGGTTGCACATGATGTGTGTGGCTGAGCATTATCGTGTTTCAGAATTATCAGCTCTTTGGTTGTCAAACACAGCACACATGTCTCTTAAGGCGTTATAGAATCGCCAGAAGGAGGTGAAAACACCTCTTTTTGATGCTTCTTATCACTTATAGAAACTGGTCAACCAGTGCGGGGTTCATTCTCAATATTCATTTTACCAGCTTCTGATGCATAACATTTTTATTGCTCATCTACTCACAGTACTTCAGTCATCAGTTTCATCATCATAAATGGTTTTTAGATGATGATGAATGTTTCTAGCATCCACCTTTTTTGCTGTTAAAAATTCAATAACTGCACATTGTTTTAGATGCCACATTGACATGGTAGGCGTACTCGATTCCATAACAGAGGCGACTGAAAGAAAATGGGAGGGTGTGGGTCAACGAGTTTTGGAATGTTAGTAGTAGTGGAATGAAACTTCAAGATGGCAGCATCTCTTGCTTGTTGGTTTAACATTTTGTTCTCCTGTTATATTCTAGTCAATATTATATTTCAGCCACCCCTTGCACTCGCCGACAGTCTTTTGAGTGTATCTCCAATGAGGTACTTCATCTCTGCTTGTAAACATCTTCTGAAAGTCTCTATTTTTATGTTAAATGTATTGTGGTAAGTAAGTAATAATAATAATAATAGTTTGATTATTTTAACCTCAGTGTGACCAAAGCTATATTTGTACCAAGTACCCTATAACAGTTCATTAAGATGTTCAGTATCTTACATTTTTTTATTAAATTTTATTAAAAAGTAATTTTTTAAGGAATTTTATGTTTAATTGTTTTTAGTTTGAGTACCAGCAAGCTCAGCTAGAAGCAGAAATAGAGAACCTTTCTTGGAAAATTGAAAGAGCAGAAACTACAGATCGAGGAGATTTGGAAAATCAGATAGATATTGCAGAGAAACGGCGTACTACTCTGCTGAAAGATTTTCTAGAGGTATGACATAATGTGGAATAATGTTTGGGGACCATGTTGAAAACGTAATGTTTGTAATAATTTGTTAAAAGATGTTTCTCTTGGATTGTATAATTATTGTACATTTTTTTTATTATAAAATTAATGCAATTTCGGCTTAAAGTGTGTTTAAATATTATTCCTCAATTTATAACCCATTCACAGTTCAAAATTTTGTACTAATAAATGAGTACTCATAGTTTTCACGTGATACAGGTAGTGTGTAACTGTGTGCACACATGAGGAGGACACATACATTAGTTACCACTAATTCATCTTTGAAACAGTTATAATTATCAGTTTTGGTATATACTGGTTTTTCACATATTTTGAGGTGTTTTTAAAAACTTTAGGAATTTCTTAAGGTACTTAATGATTGTTTTCACGTTAGAAACTGAAATAAGGTTCTATATTTCTCATTATTATAGTTTCAAGTTCTTGTTTATTGATGTACTCAAATATTCATTCATCTTGTATTAATTTTCAAATCCCTTCCTTTATGTGAATTTTTTTAACATATATATTCAATTAAAAATGTAACTTGCACATTGCAGTGTTTGGCTTTTCTGTTAATGGTAAGCTGTTTAATATATACAATTATAAACATACAAATAGTATTTGTGCAGTCCAGCTGTATGGCTGTTTTCAAAAGCCAGTATTTACTAAAATTTGAAGAATCCAGAGGAAATTGCTCTCCTAGGTCCAAACAATGCCATATCAACTAAACCAAAATGATTCCATGTCATCCTTGCACCATTACTTCTTATTTCTTAATTTTCAGATCTAAATACCCTTTTAATAGTTCAACTCCATAAAATTGTCCCAGTGATTGAATTTGATGTGACATGCTTTTTAATTTCAAAATAAATATATATGCAGGTCAGTCAGTCAGCTGCTTGCATTAAGAAACTGTTTTTGTAGGCCATTTCAAATACCAGTAGTGTAAAATTACTCTTTCAATATTTACTCTTAAAAAATCCTTCTCTACTGACTTCCTTGGATCTCCAGTGATGTAAATACATCACTGTTGGATGTTTCTTCAAGCTTATCTTCTGCCTACAATTGTTTAAGTTGACACAACAGTCTCATCAGAAATATCTTTTGGCATAATTTTACAGTACAGATATCAGTTCATGCATGTAACAGTAATTGACAGCATATATGAAAAGGCAGCATTAATTAACTGGTCAGTTACATACTGTGTGTTCATTTTATTTTTTATATACTTATGTACATTACACTGCCACTTAACTGGATCAATAAACTGTAGATTTATGTTATATTAAATTTCCTTTATTTGGACAACTGACAGATGTTTTCATTTATAAAAAAGGAGTTTGTATAAAAAAGTACAGAATAAATAGTAACAGTGATGTTATTAAATTAACTGTGTAAATAATACACTATTATTACTGTTACAATACACAGTAAAACAAATAGTTTGCCCCTTACCATTAATAGAAAAGTAAGTAGTGGTTCATACATTGACTCTTAATTTCATCTTGAAATTAAATGTTTCATTATATATATTTTTTTTTATTTTAATTTTACAAAGACGTAATTTAATTCTTAAATTTTTTACTTGGAATTCGCAATATTCATTGTAGTCACTTAGTTAACTCAAACTGGAAATATAAGTATTTATGACTTGTTAATCAGTTTTGTTATGAGTTTTTTTTCTTTTTGGTGTAATTTTCTTTTCCATATTATTACTATGGAATTATTAATATTAAATATAATTAACTTATTCATTAATTTTTATTGCGATTTATATTATTGATTTTCATTTTAAGTAAAGTAGAAAGTATTTATTAATTTTGATGAAGTATTTATTGTTATTAATTGTTTTTTATACGATGCATAATATTTGATACAAATCTTAATCTCTTTATTGTATTCTGTATCAGTTTATTGAGTATGTGATTAATGTTAATAATGTACAGTTGAACTTTGTTACAATGAATACGGATTACAGAGTTAACTGCTATAACTAACAGATCACCTAAGTGTAATTTTTACTTTAAATGATTTCTGTTCTTGCTTATTATAAATTAGCTTTGTTAACGTAATGATCCAGTATTTTCCATAGAAGTAAAACATTTCAAAAGACTTCTGTTACTGGTTTTTGTTTGTAAATGTTTACTTGTAAATTTTAGATCACTTATAAATATTATTGTTCTTTAAATTTTTTTTTTAATATAATGATGCACTACTCTCTACTTAGTTCAGTTAGTTGTTTTATCAGTTTGTTGATTTATGGCTTTCTTTAACTTATCTGATAAATGGATTCTATTAAAATACCTTTATCTTTACTGATCATCATATTTTCGTAATTAGGTATTTCTTAAATGTACATTATCATAATAGTCAGGTTCAGACCGATGGATGGTGATAAATGTGTCACAATATTTTGGGATTATGAGATGAGGTCATCCTGTATTTAATTACCTCAAAACCCATTTACCTGCTAACATTTTGGCCACTTTTTTTCCATAATCCCGTAATAAGAAAGAAAAAAAAAAAATATATATATATATATATATTTTAAATTACTAAAATGTTAGTTTTTTATGTTTAAATGTATATCAGAATATATGGTAACTTATTTAATAAGCTATAAAATCTTATTTACTTCAAAGATATTACCAATTAAGGAAAATGTACAGTTCCCCCCCCCCCCCCAGCAAAATTATAAAATAGAAGATATTTTCAAAAGATTATAAAATTACGGATGTTAAAAAAAAAATACAATTAAATAATTTTGAGGAAAAAAATTGTAAGTAAGTTGCTCTTATCGGCTCATATGAGTAGAAAAGTTTTTAGGAATTAGTAGAAGTATTCTTACAGCTTCATACAAGTTTAATTTCAAATAATTTCCACAAAAAAAATATATATATGTAAATTACAGTGATTAAATATATGTAATATCTAAATCAAATGTAAAATATATTTAAATTTATTTTAATTCTCTGCAAAAAGATTTTAATGTTAAAACTGATTTCATATATTAATAATACAATCATCAAAAGCAGTAGAGAAAATACGATTAAGTAAAGAAATAACTAAAATTAATGCCAGGTACAAAAATCCTAGTCGCTTCTACCTCAAGGTTTACTTTTAAAGTTTTTTTTTATTTTTCTATTCACTCATAATTTATTTTTTATTCCATTACATGAATAAAAAATTGAATTAACTGACTTGTTTACTCATGTAGAATTCATTATGATAAAGTTCAGCTGTTTTTTACTTACATAATAATTTGTAGTATTACTTTAACTTATTCAGTTATTTTCTGAAGATTGAACATAAAATCTTCACGGATAATGATTCATTTTAATTCTAAATTTTTTGCACAAATTTTAAATCATCTCGATATAATTTTTTTAAATTACTTTGTAGATAATATTAAGTTTATTTACATGCTACCTACTTATTTAATAGTTTTATTTAAAAATTTTATTTGAGGTTTTGGTTTATATCTTCTACCCTTTGAGATCTGTATGTATTTGTGTTGCTTTTGTGTAAAAGACAATTTTATTTTTATAATGGATTATCAAGTATGATTTGTTCTGTCCTGCTTTTTTAATATTTAAAACAAAAATTAAAAATAAAAGGAATTTCACAGTTTGGAATGATCAACTAACCCATAGAAATTGCCTCTGATAAGATTGAATCTCTATACTTTATTATATGGTCATGTTTTTTTATTGCAGTTTATTTAATAGTCAAGTTAACTTGCAGGTGTATTTGTCATTCAGAACTGTTATTTCTTACCAGGCAAATGTTATGAGTATATTAAACTTCATGTCTATATTTCCTGTAAACTATTTACAGTCTTTCATATCAATCGAAATTAATAAAACTACAATTAATGTGAAAATAGTGGGTTACGTTTGTTGTATTCATTTTTTTGATAAAATGTTTAAACCGAAATGATTATTATTTTGGATTTGAATCCTGACGAGGTTTGACTTCAAATTTTCATGTGCTACAAACACATGAAACACACAAATTATAAAAATTATTATTTAATTATTATTTTTATTTTTAATTCAAACACATGAATTAGTTGCATATTGCTAAGAAAAAAATTCCCTATTATCAGAAATTGAATAAATATATCAAAGTTAAAGTAATGGCTTAAAAGATAACTTACTTTATTAAGTAATTATTGTGCCGTCTTAATCGATCTTTTCAGTTCACTGTGGAAACTGGTGGACAAAATTGTATTATTTATTAACTATTAGATCACATAAATTGTGATCTTCTATTTCTAATCTTATTAACAGAATCTGATGGCCCTCTTAATGAAACTCATACACTTGTGTACAAAAATTTCTCCCCGAGTTTAACATTATTTCTTTTATAGCAATTATTATTTTATTACATTTTTATGATAATTTTAGATCTGAAAAATATATTTATTTAGAAAAATTTATTTGTTAATTATTTAATGTTGAGTGGTCTTTTTCACTAATATTAATTAAAAATGTTTATTGTTAACTGGTCTTTTTGCTTCATTACAGTTAACAATAGAATATTAACTGGTATTTGAAGAATTAATGAAGATGGAACTGGAAGTCTTGGTGGTGTGCAATATATATGATTTTCATTATTTTGTTTGTATATATATTTTTTCAATGTCTCAATTATTTTGTTGTATTTAATTATTTATTTTTATAATTGTATTTATTAACATAGTTATAATCCAGCTGCTTTGCTGCTGTTGCCTTCTGTCATTCTTAGATACCTCATCAATTATCTATTCTGTTTTACATTAGGACTTGTAATTGTCATAGAATTCTAGTTTTATTTCTAATTTTGCAACATTTATTAATCTTTAAGCATAAAATTGTAATAAATTTTAAGGTAAAAGCATAATTTATTTAATAAAATCAGTTGTAATATATTTTAAAATCAGTTATATTACTTTTTTATCTATTCTGTTTTACATTAGGCCTTGTAATGGCCTTAAAATTTTTGTTTTATTTCTAATTTTGCAACATTTATTAATCTTTAAACATAAAATTGTAATAAATTTAAGGTAAAAGCATAATTTATTTAATAAAATCAGTTGTAATATCTCTTAAATCAGTTACATTACTTTATAGATTTTATTAAGTGCATGTTATCTCACTTAATCACATTGGTGTATGAAGTTGTAATTTTTTATGGGAGATTTTCAGGCCTTGAATAAAAACAATCTCGTTTTGTTGTTTTTTTTCTTTTAATGCCAATTAAAATATTCATTACTGTATCTGCTAGATTCAAATTATTTTTTTTAAATATAACTAAAAGCTAATTAATTCAAACAAAACTAGAAACAGTGTTCTGGGTGTTAAAATAACATATTTACTTTGATATTAAAAATAAAGATCGAAACACTTTTTATTAGTTATACGAAGTGATTGTAGCAGTCTAAGCACTTAAATTTTTCTATTGTTGTTTATGTATAAAATTTTATATACTTCTTTTGAAATGTAGCTTTACAATTTTCTATCATTTAATAGCTATTTTTTTCATCAAAAATTTATACTTTACATCTTTCAGCCTGGAC
Source organism: Zanna intricata (assembly GCA_010016005.3). Taxonomy (NCBI): domain Eukaryota; kingdom Metazoa; phylum Arthropoda; class Insecta; order Hemiptera; family Fulgoridae; genus Zanna; species Zanna intricata. The sequence continues at coordinate 20,402 of JAAAKQ030109302.1, forward strand.
CAAATCATACTTCAGACAGTTTGCATAAAAACAGATAAATCAAATTTATACATAATATTACAAGCATATTATATTATTACTGTTACATATTTAGTTTTTACTATACAAAGTATTTTTTTGTGTTATTATGTGTATCGTACATATTATTGTATATTACTTTAGCATGAAATCCATATTAGTACTTTCTCTTTATTTTTTAAGTGTTTTGGTTTTTATCGGTTTAATTTTTCTGTTGATTTATTGTAATTTACTTTATAGCATAATTAGTTTATTAATTTAAAAAAAATATTGTTAAATTATTTTTTCTTAAGTATTTATTACTGATGTAAAATTGAGTACTCTTTAATTGAAACATATTTATGCACTAATTTTACCATGATCAATATAGTACAGTTTTCAAAAAGTGACAGCCTTTTGGGGAAATGAGTAAGTCACAATAGTTGATGAAAGTGGCCTCCATTATCCGATTCACATAATCTAATACAACGTTGCCTGCTCTTAAACACATGTTGTAATGTTTGTTGAGGAATTGCCGTGACAGATTGTTTAGTTTTGCTCTGCAATTCGGGAATGGTGTGAGGATGTCATGAAGATTTGTCTACATGACATTGCACACTAAACGCCCACTTTCTGTCTGTGCAAAGGAAATTTGTGCAGCTGATGTGGATTTTCTATACACCAAACACATGAATTCTATGCATTCATGTATCCATCGAGGTGGGAAACATGCCTTGTCAGACTGAAACCAATCGTCAAGTTCTACCCCATCTGGCATTACGGATGATATGAACTGCTGACAAGAAAGTTACATGTTTCCCGGTCCCTGCAGGTTAAACTCATGAAAAATACAAATTTTGTACAGATGCTTTTTTAAATGTTTGTGCAATGCTATGTGGGTGTTGCCAACAGAGAGACCAGATTGGCTAGATAGGTGTTGCCCAGACTTCTTGGAACTAACAGAATATGCAGCTGCATATTCTGCATACTTTTCTGGTGTTAGCACTTTCAGTTGACCGCTTTTGGCTGCATTTGCCACTTTCCCTGTCTCTTGGAACTTGTACAGCCACTTGATTGAGAACTTGTTTGGTGCATTCAAACCATAGTTTTCTGTGAATGTGTTCTGGATTCAGACATAACTGGCACTTTTGAATATTCTCTGCTGTATTGTGTAACCCATTTTTTCCTCACTAAACTATAAAAAAGAGAAGGAAACATTCTTCCATAAGGTTGTGTCACTTTTTGAACACTCAAGTATGACAATATTTATTTTTTTATTTGTATGTTTTTTGCTTTATTTCTGGATTAAGCTGAAGTTATTAAATTTTACCACAAGTTACCTTTCACTAATACCTGAAGAAAAAAAAACTGTTCCCTTCTAGATTTCCATATTTATATTATTGCTTTTGGTCCTTGCTAAATGTTCAAAAATGTATCTATTATACTTATATCAAAACCTAGTCAACTGTTGACTGAGCGATTACTGGTACTAATGTACTGTCCACAAAAAATGTGACTTGTTATTATATAACACAGTATTCTTTTGGTTGATATTTAGTCACTGTATTTTGACAAATTTTTTATTTAATCTAGAGATCCAGTTTTAGTGAATAGTCGCTGCCTCTTACTGTCTTAACATCACGATAATAATCCTATTAATGTGTAGGTAAATACGCTAGGTCACATTCACTAGTTTTATTGAATTATACAAATTATTTTGGTTTAAATCTGAAAACACATTGTTTAATTTCAGTTTTGTTTTTGATTTTTTTTTTTTTTTGTATTAGTATGAACTATGTAATTACATAAAAATATATAGTTATTAATTTATAGTTAATTCAGTTTTTATTTTAATTAAATATTAAATATCGCATTTGAAATGTCAATTTTTTTTTGACATTTCAATAAATCTTTTTGATTAAATTATGAAAAATTAGGAAATATGTTTAAGGTTCACATTCATTATGCTTCCATGGGCTAGCAAAACCCATTTGTGATGATAATAATGTTATTAATGCTAAAGTGCACAGTAGAAGAACAAAGCAGTTATAACCACATATAGGAGCTGTTCGTCTAGTAGTTGGAATATGGGGCCTACCACCAACATTTTCATATTAAAGAAGTGTTTTTTAAAGTATTTTCTTAGCTTTACCGATAAAAAATGTTTTAGGTGAGTGCCAGTCCATGCTGGACTATTATGCAATTCCATGCTCATCACTAATTTACACATTTGTAATGTGTGCCGGCCTTAAGTGCAACAAAATATAAGTAGTAAGAAAGCGTCTCAGCTTCAATATTTTTAATAATTTTCTTCAGTTGTGATTTCATTAGATTTAAGTGAAAAGTGTTTTTATAAAATTGTCAACTTTTACTGTATATTATTTATTTTATATTTAAACAAAATTATTCAGTTTTATTAATGTTTTTGAATATTTTTTAAAAATCTTTTTAGAATTTAGGGATTAAATATTCAAGAAAAACTCATTATGTTTGTAATACTGTTAAATTTTAATTGATTATATAAGTTTACAATTTTGATTCTCTCGGATTTGCAATCTGATCTGTACATCTACTGGATTGGCTTACAGCAACTTAACTTATGTTAGCACTGTTACAGTTACTTGTATATTAAGTAATATCTAACAAGTTCAGTACTGTTTGAATTATTAGATAATGCTCAGTATTACAATTCTCTAATTTTCCATAAAGCCCTTTCAGAAAACCTGTACAGAAAGAGACCTAAACAGTTATTTACTAATTTTAATAATGGCCCCTAATAATATAAGTACTATTATCAGTGATGTCCACATATGTAACTACTACCCATTTTTCTCATCATTCTTGTAGTTGATGTTTGATCATTGATGTTGATGTTTGAGTCCATTGATGTTTTCTCTTCATTGTATGATGAAGTTATAGTAATTTCATGATAAACACTTATCTGGTTGTTTTATCAGTCATTATCTAGAATCATATGTTTAGGAAGAGAAAGAATATGTTATCCTAATAAACCATAACTCTAGACCTAGTATATTTGGCAGTGTATATTTGGCTTTATGTTATAACCAGCAGTAAATTGGCGAGTAAAACAGACTTATTTTATAAAAACTTTTTATACATCAAATAACTGTATACTAAACCATGTTATTCATTTAACATACCACGCTAAATGTTTTTATTAAATATAATAATACGGTTAATTGTTACAGTTAATAGATTTACGTTGCTACCTAAGACTATGAAAACAATGTTTACAATAATATTTGGTTGTAATTTGCTAAAATAATGTAGCTTATTCCATTGTAGTTTTAAACAAATATTATTATTCTTGTTCAACCTGACCTACTTGTTCATGAGCTCTGCTTCTGTAACTAAGGAACCCTATTCTTCTATTCCTCTTGCAGTGTGTTCCCTTATCGTAATATAACTTGTATTGTGTCATAACTTGTTTTGCTCAAATTTCAGAAAGATGTTACTGTTCATAGCTTCATTGTTTCTTCATCTGATTCATTGTTAAAATAATATTTACTCTGTTTTTAGCAGAGATAGATAAATTTTATCCATTTGTTTGATATTATATAGTTTTTTATTGAAATAATTCCTTTAAAATGTACAGTTCTATTCTTGTAGATCTGTAGTGATGATACTTACAGTTGGTTGAATAATGTGTTAGTGTTAATGAATTTATACTCCTTAATGCTTCCCTTAAAATTTTTTAGTTATATATGTAGTTGTACTCTTGTCAATGAAGGGTCTAACAAAGTGCATACTAGCAGCTAATTACTTTGTTAAAAACTTTCATTTTAAAAAGTAAAGCAGTCTGAGGGCAGTTTGATGAAGTATTAAAAACTTTTTCATCAAAACAAAACATTTTTATGTTGCTATTAGATGGATAGGGCTCAATTTCCCTTTTCATGATCGTAGTGTGTCTTCATATTCTTCAGACAAAAATTATTTTAAAATCTAACAGAACATTGGTCACTTGTCTATAATGACATATTATATTCAGAGTATAGAATATCTATACTCATAGTAGTAGTTGCTTTTTATTGAAAAAAATTTAATTTTCTTATTTAAAAGGTTTTTTGTGGGAGGAATTAAATAGATTTTATACCAAGTTGTTTTACATTTGAAATCAAACTCAAATAATATTGATTACCTACGTGAAACGGAAACCGTTCAAAATGGCTGCATGATAAGTTATTCCCAATTTGATTGTAAAAAGTGTGTTAGTACAAGATTATTTTATACATTGGCACTTTATTATACAGAGGTCATCATCCATTAGAAAAATTCTACTCTACTCCAATTTTTGTTTATAGTAGTACGTTTTTAATATTTAACACAAAGTATTATAGTAGAATTCCTTGTAACTGATCTTCCAGTTTAGCTGACCTTCTTGATAAAGGTGTAATTAAATGAATATCTTAATACTTGGTATTCTTTACTTAAAAATATTTTAAATATACTGTATACTGTTCATTTTATTTACAACTGTGTTTCCTATCTGTTGTTTCCACTGACTCATTGATCCTGATCATGTAAATCACTTTGTATTATGTTATGACAAGGCCTGTTACTAATCTCCTGACAGATTTTATCAATACCACTATATATGAGGATTATTTAGTAATTAAAAACACAATCTGATCTGGAGTTAAAATGAGTTATTTAATTGATGTGACTTAATTTTTACTTTTCAACATCTTCACCTACATTAATACACTTGTCCCATCTCTGAATTAGTTTATTTATGCCTACTACCCGAAGAAATATTTGTCTTGATGTCAGAGAGACAATGTAGCACAATTTCTTCGATGTCATCATTGGCATTAAACTTCTTATCACAAAGTGCCTTCTTGAATGGAAATTCAATTGGGGCCAAGTCAGGACTGTATAGGGAGTTGAGGTTTTACTTCCCGATACAATTTGTTGATGGTTTCTCGAGTTACCTTAGTTTTGTGAGGTCAGGCATTATCGTGAAGCAGAATGATGCCTTTGCACTGAGATCCTGGGTGTTTTTTCAATATTGCTGGCTTCACTTTGTCAATGAGCATGTCGCATAGTATGCACTGTTTAAAGTTCACTGATTAAGAAAATCAACAGAAACCAGGCCTTTTGAATTCCAAAAGATTTTCATTTCTTTTTCCTGCTGATATGCGGATTTAAAAATTTGTTTGATAGATGAATTCGTGCACTTCCATTCCATGTTCTGCCTTTTTGATCTCTATTTGTAATGGTATAGCCATGTTGCATCACAGATTAAAAATACTGGAAAAAAGCATAACTTCCTGCTGATACCATTGTTTTGGTCCTGTACACATGTAAATTTTTGTCTCCTTATGGTGATCTGTCAACTCTGTTGGAACTCATCTTGCACTTTTTTTACAGTACTGACATACTGGTGATAATGTTATGAAGTGTACTGACACTTCCTTGTAATTTTTCAACTGTAATAGTCAGTCTTCTTAGATGAGAAAGTGTGCAAATTTCAAGCACTGGATTACATTTAATATGTAATTAAATACTCAAAACATTGTTCATCGTTCACTGAAATTTAACGTCCAAATTTTTCTATCTGCTTGTAAAAATTTTTGGTTCATATAACTTTCTCCATATTGTTTGGTGATATGAGAGTAAATTTTAATTGGGTTTTTACCTTTGGAAAGAAAAAACAGATCACTGCATGCTGTTCAACTAATTCGCAAACTTCAACAGGACTTGTCATTGTAAAATGAGATTGTGAGATTATAAACAGAACAATTTACTCAAAAGCTGACAGAAGTCGTCATGGGGTTACCAACTTTCTGTTCTGAATGTATCATTACCCTCTTACCAACTAATTTGCCTCCAAAACTATTTGTGTCTAATTATTGAATGACCTTTGTAATTTTATATACATGATTCTATGACTACACTTTATTGCATTATTGAAGTGGAAATATCTTTTTTTATCCTATGTTGCATTTTAGAGTTCTTATTGTTAATTTATATAACTACATCATCAGGTCAATTTTCACATCTTTGTTTTAGAATAAATAACATGATTATTACGAGCAAGAAAAGTGAACATATTGTGATGCATTTGGTAATAAGTAGGAGATAATAGAAAGATTGTATGAAAAGGCAGCTTGTTGAAGAAAATTGGGATTGGTGAATTATTGCTTAAATACAGATAAAATAGACAAAGCCAAAAATCCTGTAGCGTGTATCTTATGAGTCTTCTTTACATTCATGTTTACTACAGAAAATCTTAATTTGGAGATTTTGGTCGACCAGCTTTGGCTATGGTTTATCAAACAGAGTTAAGTCAAGTTTAAGGGTTTCTATTTAATAGTCAGACAATAAAAGAAAAAAAAGTTTCTTTAAATCACTCATTTGATGGAGATTTGTCTTTAGTGATGATCAATTAACAAGATGAAAAGACATGAAATTTATATAGTATTTTAATTGTTCTTGAAATCTATAGTGTATTGTTCAGTAGAATATTCAATAATATATTTTATTTAATCAATAAAGAACTAAAAAAAGAAAATTTTGTGGATTTAACCAACTCTATTGCTTATTCAATGCCTTGTCAGCCTCAATTAAGTTGATTAAGAAAGTTTACTGTATCTAAAATTAGTATAGTTATTTCCAATTTCATAATTACATAAAATACAGTGTTCCAAAATCTGGAAAATATGTATGTGTTCAGTAAATTTTGCTAAATTCAAGGAAAAACTGACATTCTAAATGAATCTTTACAACTACTTTAATCCATTAAGTTTGAAAGAATATGTTGTTTTATAGCAGCTATATGTGCATAAGCACATATAGCTACAATTTTATATATGCTACAATTTTGTAGCGTATGAAAAATGCCATTCCTGACCAGGATTCAAACCTGGGATCTCCAGATGAAAGGCCAAGACAATAAAGTTTCGGAGCTATCACTTTGCCATGGAGATTTAGATTATGTGTTTGGTTTTTTACCAATTTTTCACATTGGCAAGAGTGGTATTAGTTAAATTACATTATAATTTTGCCAGCCATTTTCCTAACTATTACAATTAATTGTGCTGATTAACATCTTTCAAATAAATTCATTAGTATAGCAATATTTAATCAAATCTGCTGACTTGGTTATGTTGTATGACCATGGGAAATGGCTCATTTTATATGTACTTTGCCTAGTACTACTTTGATAATCACAAGAGTCATTCAGAACTTCATATCATGAAGAACATCTGTTAATTTTTATCCAACCATTAACATAATTCTTACTGACAGACATTTGAATTTATCGCACATTCCTGTCATGCAACTTAAAATTGCATAATTTTTTTCATGTTTTCAGTTTCATTTATTCTTTTGCTGACCATTAGTAATTTTTTCTCTCCAGTTAAACCTCTATACTTCAGAATTATAGGAACAAGTGATTTATTTATTTGGTTCTGTGTAGTCTAGTCACGGAGGATATGAGCACAGATATGTTGAGAAAATGGAAGGGGTGCCAACATTTAATTCATAAGGTGCAGTATTTTTTTTTTAACCTCCGGAACCACCATTAAGGTATATCTTCAGAGGATGAGATGAACGAATTGTAGCGTGTGTGAAAAATGCGATGCCTGACCAGGATTCGAACCCGGGACCTCCAGATGAAAGGCTGAGATGCTACCACTCAGCCATGGAAGCCGGCAGTTTCTGTGTAGTGAATAAATACCAATATCAGACTTCAGCTTCTAGTTAGAACCAACCTTGTGTCGTTGAATTTACCATTTTCTGCCTTTGTCATAACATCTCTGTCATATATTCCTAACTCATGGTACTACATATGTCAAGCTCAAGCTATTTTAACACTGTTTTTGAGGTGATTGATCATGAATTATCAAGAAACAATTTATTGAGTTTTCACTATGTTAATCTTAATTGCTGAACAAATGATGTCATCTGTTTGAACTTTACTTCTGTGTCTAATACAGTGTGATAATTAAATTTACATTGATTTGTTGAGAGTTGCTAGTCCTATTAAATAGCATCTATTACACCCTCCAGCACATACTTATGAAAATTTGTTGCAGGATGTCATTTACATATACTTGATTCTTTGAGACTGTTTTACCGGACATTTATTGATGAATTTTAAAAATAATAATTAGTTGATTGATGGTTTGCCCTCAGGTTGTAGTTTCAGTCCTGCATTGCAAACAAAATATTCTACATTTTTAATAAATCACTATTCCTATCCATAAAATAATGTGAGAGATCAGTTGCATTTATTTCTTGTAAGTATATCATTTGCATGTTTTTGTGTTTTTTTTTTTTTTTTAGGATTGTTACAAATTTCTTAGGTAGAAATAAGTGGTTAGAAGGTACAATAACTTTGCATTGCACTTATTTTCTCTTCATTATCAGTTGGATATCCTGCTTTTTTTGTCTGTTCAACATGTTATTAGTATTGGTTGAAAATCCTGAGGCAGTTATGGTAGAGTCCAAAATCCAAAATACTTTGGATTTTGGACTCTATTATGTATTAAATATTTTTTATAATTATAGACGATAATTATGGAATATGAAGGGAATTAAATGGTGGCCACTCCCTAGGATCAGTCTGGGAAGAAATAGAGGTGAATAACTTTATATGAATTTGCACTGAATATGCTACACATATTTATCATCGATCATAACATTTTTACAGAAATGTGTACAGATTAGAAGGCCCCAGCTTTAACTAATTGGCATCTGAGCCAATAGTTTGGCTTTTAGTTTATCTTTAGCACTTCTTAAGGCAGAAACATATTCTCTAGGTCCTAACAAAGAAACATCTGCCCATCAGAAGGTGCCAGGATGATATCACAGATGGAATGAATTATTGGCCGATATAATAACTATGATATGTATTCAAAGAAGGACTTTTCTTGAAGGACAAAAATTAAGAAGTTGACAGTTTCCTGATCAAAGGAAAAAGGTTTGAGAAGAATGAGGGACAATCAACCTGTAGACAAAGTGCCTCTGATCAGAGTTTTATATTAATGAAAACCTTGGATAGGTGTTGATTCAAAAATTTTAAAAAATATGTAGTAATTTTATAATCTTGTTCTAGGAACTACTCACATATTCAATGTTTGCTATATGCTGAGCAGAGAAACAAAATTTTTGTGAATAGAGAATAAACCTTTTGCATTTTATAACAAATAATTATGATTACAATCTAATTAAAGCTGATGCATATGGAAAGAGAAGTTTAGTGGATTGAACTCTTGGGTTAACCAGTTTTGCTGCTGTAACAATTTTTCAACAACTATTAGTTGCTGACCTTTAAAAACATATCCTGCTCTGATCATCCAAAAAAGTAATACGGATATATACAAATTACCTCTGCTTCAATTAGGGAGGGTGCAGTTTTTTTATGGGTTTCATTTGAGTTTATCTCGTTGCATATCCTAGAAACATAACTAATCATTTAAGTCAGCAAATTATGTTTCATTGAATGTATTCTTGTGCTTGGATTTTTTCACATTGAATTCTTCTCTGCAGCTGCAGTTTTTTTTTCCAAATAATTATTTCTTACATGATTAAACATAGAAGTGATTTATTATGTAATGAAAACAATGTACATGAATCTGTTTAACTTGTTTCTTTTACAGATGTGGTACTGCTTCCTTAAGATTTTTACAGCTTCCTTAAGCTGTAAAAATCCATTGTAAATTATAATGTAACGTATTCTACTTTTCATTTCTCATTTAATTTTAGTAACCTGTATCAATCAACTGTTGAATTTTCTACCATTAAATCTAACAGTATTCCTTAAAGTATGTATCAGATGTGAATTTACCATATTTATTAATATAGTTTAACTGTAATTGATATTTATTAGTGGTTACCCTCAGAAATTTATGGCTAATGTTTTCATCTAGTGCTTTGTTGTTGAATATAAATATATATATTCCGCCTTTGGCCCTAATTTAAGTTTAATCAGCTGATCACGTAATAATTTCCATTTACTTAATGGTATGATTGCTATTTACTTATCAATCTCCTCTGTAAAAAGTTATTTCATAGATGGTGTATATGTGCTTACAGAATGAGTTTATTGTTGATGTACCATGCAATAAGTAGTTAATAATAAGTTCTTGTATATTTGAGGTGTACATATAAATACACACACACACATATATATATATATTACTTGAAGTGGTGTAAAACATTTTCCATTGTATTTAATTTCAGGTGACTTGTATTGATAAGTATATTGTATTATGTTAGTTGTACCAGAGTTTCATTAAAAGTGTGTTTATGTGTGGACATGGTATAGAAGTAATTATTGCTGTAGTAGTTTAAATTAAAAAAAGGAGAGTTTTTAACATTTTTTATGTCCAATTTGTATACAGTGAGAAGTAAAAAATAATTGATGCACATATATTAAAAAAAATATATATGTATATATTGTAATTTATTCTTTAACTAATTCTGTTAAATTGGTAATAAAAATTTTTGGTGCACTTGTCCTTTATTTCCAATCATTTACACATTTTAAATGATAGTATTATTTTAAATGTAATCAGTCATGTTATAATTATAAGAATTCACTTCATGAATTATTATTTTTTTTTTTTTTTAATATTATTTAAGTAAATAATGTACATGTTTGTTACGGTAAGTATAATCATCTACATTACTGATATATAAATTTAAGGCATAATTTTGTAAACTATGCATAATTTACATTATTGTATGAAAAAACTCAGTAAACAGATGTTCTATATATGCTTTATTTAAACAGTTATATATAACAATAAAGTAAAGGTTTGCCTAAAAATGTTTTTATTTATTATGCATTTCCAATATATCATCTAGCAGCATCCTGGAAATTGAAGGGTGAAATGCCAACACTCAAAACCTAACCAGTTCCTATAGATCACCCTAGTCAACAAATATTGAGGGTATATTAGTTGCTGATGGCTATATCAGTGTATGCAACTATAATAAAGTTTTATGTGTATATATTAATATATTCTACCTCTTCCCTTTTATATGAATGTCCCATGTGTTCTACCTAGATGCTTTTTCATACCTAGGTATGAAGAAGATCATAAACAGTATGAATAAGATCTAGGTATAAACGATTAGGTTTCCTTATCGTTTTCTTTGTAATTTTCATTCACCTCCCACATCATGATCTCTTTTCTTAAGATCCACCCATCACACCCTTACATGTCATATTTAACCATCTACTATTGAGCAGTAGTTTTTGTTTTCATTGAGAATAATAAGTGCAAGGGAAACTATTTTTTTAACATTGGTTAGAATACAGTATCTAATAGAATCTGCATGGTCCATAGTTAATGGACATGGTCATGTCTGTTTAATAGATAATTTTATATTCTATACAGTCTTTAATCTATCTTGTGCAAATTATATTGCTTTAATGAGAAAACAGGTATGATCACATAATTGTTGGGCAATCATTACCTGTAATTATTTTTGGTTAAAACAAGTTACATGTTCATGGCAAAGGATTTTAAAATAATATGGAAAGATTTGAATTCAAGTAACTGCATAAACACCCAGGTTTCACTTTTGTTTTAGTTTGATAATTACATATTATTTCCTTTTAGGAAATATGTGGTGGCTTTATGAGATTTTTTGTTAGACTGGAAGTAGAAGTCATGTTTGTCTTGGTTAAAAAAGAAATTATCACAGTTTTTATAGTATTAAAAAAGTTTCAGTAATAAATATACACAAGTATTATAGCTATGAAAATTTAATTTTATAAAAAAGTTCCTGGAGTATAATAAATTTAAGGAAAACTATTTATTTCTTTAGTTTTAATTAATTTAATTGCAATTTGTACAGTTTTGAACCTTACATTTTATTTTATGTGTCATTGATGAATGAAACATGAATCTGATATCTTCTTTTGTTGTTGATTTTAGCATTGGTTTGCAGCTGTTCCCCGTACTCCCAACCCCCGTAGGGAAAGACACCCACCAAGCGATGATTCCGGCCGCCACACCACCCCTCCCGTTCCTAGCCCAAAAGGGCTTTACCGGGAGTTGTCTGAAAGACCTTCGTACTGATTACATATCTCAGTCATCAGCCAGGCCTCGGTCGGGATG
>JAAAKQ030109303.1:0-14124 GCA_010016005.3 Zanna intricata
CAGGCATGGCATTTTTCACACTCGCTACAATTCATTCATCTCATCCTCTGAAGATATACCTTAACGGTGGTTCCGGATGTTAAGTTAGGTAATTACGTGTGGGGTTCGTTCATCCGCGAACTCTGTTAGTTTAGAGTACAATAAGTAAAACAGAAAAGAGAATATGTCCGAAAGAAGCTTACAGCGAAGGCAAAGGCTGAGTAAAAATCACTGATGTAAATGTCTTCCGAGGCATTTGCATCAGTGTTATACCAAATGAGGCTTGGCTGATGACTATGATGTGTAATCTTAGATAATCAAGAAGACAATTCCCGTTAAAGTCCATCATGGCTATGATGGGGAGGGGTGGCGACTGGAATCGTCACAAGTTGGGTGTCTTCCGTACGGGGGAGGTTGGGGTGTCCTGCATAAATTAACACAACCTCTCAAGCAAAAAAGATTGCAGTTGACAGAGTGATCGGAAGGGAAAGATAATTTTCTGTTTAACACTTGATTTTCAGATGAAACCTATTTTCATATTGATTCGACTCTATTTGGTATGTAAAGATATCATATCTGTTAGCAAGTTTTTGTTTTATGGCTTTTATTGATAGTTAGATCTTAACATATAACTACCTATAACTATAACATATAACTAATATTACCTAACATAATAACATAATATAATATAACCTAACATAACTAACATATACCTAACTATAACATATAACTATATCATATAACTACCTAACATATAGGCAGTCATCGATTTTTAATACTCAAACTCTTTATTGTTTTCCAGATGGATCTTTGGGAATTTGTAATCTTTAAATTGCTTTACCTAGAGTCGGTAATGGTCTAAAAACTTGAAATTGTAATTCTTTTATCCTATAAAAATCAAAATTAGTTAAAAATTTTTTCAGTAATAATTTTTTTTTTCGTGAAACTATCATTATCTTTTATCGTGTATATTTATACCATTATTATGTTTTAAATTTTGTAAATAAAATTAAAAAATAAATGAAAAGAAATAAAAAAAGGTAAAATTGAGTAAAACTTTTCTTACATACATTAAAATAGAAACACAACTTTAATTTATACTGTGAAAACTTTTCCTCTACTTGTTACATTTCATGATTTTATGGTGTAATTAAATAAACCATCTCCCTTTCTCTACATTTAAAGTTAGCGGTTTTAAGCTGTCATCGTTATATTATATTCATGCATATTATTAGCATGCATGCAATTCTAACTTATTACGATACTATAGTTAGAATAAGTTAAAATAATGTGGTGAGAATTATAGAAGATAGACTGATTTATTCGTTCGCTTAACTGATAATTTCTTTGGATATTTAATGTGTAACTTCATAATATTTAAGATAGGTTTTTGATTTTCCTATGATCTTAAATTTATTTACTTCAGCTTATTACACAATACCTATAAAATTAAGTGATGATAATTTTTTTGAAAAACTTAAAAAAAAAATTGCATCAAAACTATTGGTTCCATTCTGGAATTTGTGTAGGTATTAAAATATAACCGTTAATTAATAATAACATTTAAAATCATTTTTTATTATTCTTGTTGAATGACTAAGTATTACTTTTTATTAAAAATAATTAAATTAATTAAAAAAAAAACTTTTCAATCGTTAATAGAATTATTTCATACTTTAAAATTCAGTTCGATGACAAAAATCATTACCATTTTAACTAACTCGCATTAAAAATGGAAATAAAATAATCCATGTTCATTTGCTTGGCTAATTTTTATCTTATTATGAGATAAGTAATTTATAATCGACTATAAACAATCTTCTCCTAGATTACCCAAAATTCACAGCTAGTCTCAGTAATTAAACTTCAAAATATCAAAGTCAGCAGTAAATATATCAAAATGCCTATTTGACTGGATGACACAAAGATATTAAATTTTTTATATGATATTAAATTAGGAACATAATTTAACAAATTTTAATCTGCTTATCGGTCAGTCTGAAATATTACTTTAGCAATGATAATATTCTAATGTTTAATTATTAATGTAATGTTCAAATTTTTTTACTTGTAAATTTTAAATATTAGTTATTTGTAAAACATTTTCTGTCACTCCAAGTTACTGATGACTCAAATTGTTTATATGACTATAAATAAATGAATGAAAATAAAATTAAACCTTTGGAAAAATTAAATAAATTTTCACAGTTTTCTAAGATTTGTATCCTTGTAAAGGCAATTACTTTTGTATGGTTTTCAGTGGTAGACTGTATTGTCTGTCTGGAAATACACCACTGACCATGTAGAATACCGGTTTCAGTGTTCTTTAGTGGTTAGATTTCAATAACCACACGTCTCGGAAATCATCTACCTGAGAAAGTACAAGATTACTCTTCATTTACTTGCATATATATCATCCTCATTCATCCTCTGAACTAATAGCTTACGGTAGTTCGTGTAGCTAAACAGATAAAGTAAAAGGGTTTTTACCAATGAAAATCAGAAGTAAAAATGCTTAAAATTTTAGTTAATAAAACCTAATTCGTTAAAACTAGTATTTACACTGTTTACACACACACATTACACAAGGAAAAGGCCATATGTTTGTATACGATTATGTATATATATAGGTGTTTTGTGTGTGTGTGTGTGTGTGTGTACGCGCGCGCGCGCATGAGAATGTTTATGCGTGAGCGACTTTTTGGGAAAATTGCCAATTTTTGTTTAGAAATGATTTTTTATATTTTGTATTTAAATATTATTTTTTTATATTATTTCTTACAATAATATAAAAATTCATACACTGAAAAAAAAAAAGTTTCCATCTTTGATACATAAAACTTAGAAGAAATGTTCTTGATTTTAATGTAACAAAAACAATGTTTACTTTATTTTATTTACATTACGTAATCAAAATTTATATGAAAATTTACAGACGTTTTCATACAAAATTAATCAATGGATAAAGCCGTTACTTGGTAAAAAAATTATCATAACAAAAAAATAAAAAATAAAGGAAACAAAATTTTGAATTAATTTTTACATAATTATTTAAAAATATCATAACAGCTGTTTCGGTTCACAGTAAATTTCTCAGGTGAAACGAATAGAATAAAAAATAAAAAGTGGACGTTACAACGAATAAGGTAAATAGAGAAACTAAAGAGAAAACTGCATAAAAAAACGAGTGCATGAATATACATAAATGTAAAACATCTTTGAATGCACACTTATCAGTAATATATTACTGTTATGATTTTTTTTAAATAATTTTGTGAAATTATATTAATATTTTGTTTATTCTCTTTTGTTATAAAAAATTATAAATTTGTAATTGGGCGTCACCGTTTGTTTCCAAATAAAATAAAGACATAATTGCCTACAACGTAATAATGAAGAAAGAGTAAAATGGCTGAAAAGAGAACAATTTGCGTGAAGGTAAATGAAGCAGGAGCAGGAAAAGGCAGGAGCAGGGAAACTAGTTTATTTAAAATGGGTGAAAAGAGAAATTTTTGGTTGAAAGTTCTTTTTTTTTTAAAAAAAATAAAACAGATGAATATAAAAATAATGACTGTCGTAAATGTAATAAGAAATATCATTTGAGTTGTTGTGAAGAGCTGGACGCTCATGGACGAACAATATACCGAACATTTCTAAATTATACAAAAATAACTTCAGTAAAAAAAAAAAAAAAAATAATAACTTACAGAATCTTTGATAGCCAGGCCATGGTGCGAGTGGTACCGTCTCGGCCTTTCATCCAGGTTCGAATCCCAGTCAAGCATAGCATTTTCATATTTCATTCATCTCATACAAATCATTCATCTCATCCTCTAAAGATATACATAACCGGTGGTCCCGGAGGTAAGAAAAAAAATAAAATTGGTGAATCACTGATAATATCTTCAAGTTTCATTCCCACCTAACATCATTAGTTCCTGAACTAATGGTGAGTTGCGCGTTCTAACTGAGTGGCACGCGCAAATATGTAATTCTTTCAGTCATCATGGACTCGTATACGGGTGAAGAGGAATCGTATACCATCTTTTTCTGCTTAGTCTTGGGAACTTCCTTAAGGTGTTACTTCAGAGGATGATAAGTATGAATGGAATGAAGTGTAGTCTTGTACAATCTCAGGTCGACCATTCCTGAGAAGTGTGGTTAATTGTAACCCAACCACCATAGATTACCGGATTACACGACCTAGTATTCAAATCTTAGTAAAAGTTTTTCAACTCTTAGTAAAACCTTTACTTTTACTAAAAGTTAAGAGATAAGAGAGTTAAGATTTAAGATTTGAACCTTAGGACTCTCGACTTCGAAATCAGCTGATTTGCGATGTCGTGTTAACCACTAGGCCAGCCCGGTGGGCAAGGAACGTTCTTAGGGTTGTTTATGGTTTGATGAATCAAAATCGGTTATTACCAGTCGGAGAAAATTCACGATTAAATATCGCAAGAAACTACTTCAATGACAGTCTGTTATTGCATGATGCAATTGTTTCATTGAAAACATCGTGTTAAAAAGTCGTAACCTTCAGTTTCTGAAGCCGCAATCGAACAGTTACGGTAGACATTCATTCGTATTCCAGATAAATTAACGGAACGTATCAGCTTAGAGTATTTCTAGGTTACAGTATGGGTTGGTTACCCACCGGGTTGGTCTAGCTGTTAACGCGACATCGCAAACCAGCTGATATCGAAGTCGAGAGTTCTAAGGTTCAAATCCTAGTAAAAATAAAAATTTTTATACGGATTTCAATTAACCACACTTCTCGGGAGTGGTCGACCTGAGAATGTACAAGACTACACTTCATTCTTTTCATACATATCATCCTCATTCATTCTCTGAAGTAATACCTTAACGGTAGTTCCGGAGGCTTAACAGATAAAAGAGAGGTTACAGTATGGAGGCTATTACGTAATAGACTGTCAGTTAATCTCTACAAATTACAACTGATACAAGATTTGTGTGGAAGTGATCAGGAAAAACGAACTCAGTTTTGTGTAAACATGTTGTGAATTTGTGTCTTAAAATTGTGAACAAATATTTTGAACACAAATTTTGCTTACAATTGTGAACAACAACGAAGAAAACTTCCACACCAAAGAAATTAAAGTGAATCGAAAACATGTTCCGTTATCTGGTGAGCGAAACCACGTCACACAATCGAACATCTACGAAACTTGCCTAAAGTAAATGTCTATTTATGCTGTAAGCTATCATTACATTTTCTTTTTTACCGAGTCATATATATCTGGCATATCGTACTGGACTTGCTTGAAAATTACCTAATTTCTTTATTACATCTATGTAATGTTAATGTAATATATATTTTCTGTAATATTATTAGATTGAGGTAATATCATTCATTATTACATCAATAATTAAAATTTTATTCATATATTCTTAAGGAATTACAGTTTAATTTTATTTCCGCTATTGGAATATTACCTTAAAGTTAATAACTCTGTTTAACCTCTGTTTATCTGTTTAACCTCTGAAACTACCGTAAGGTATTACTTTAGAGGATGAATAAGGATGATATTGTATGAATGTGAATGAAATGTAGTCTTGTACAATCTTAGATCTACCACTCCTTAGAAGTGTGGTTAATTGAAACCCAACCACCAAAGAACACCAATATCTACGATCTCGTATTCTTTTTTTTTTGTGGGCGAAAAATGCCAAGGCATTATCATCACCCGGATCTGGTATTCAAATATAAAAATTTGAACTACCTTCACTAGGATTTGAACCTTAGAACAAGTTAATAACTAACAATTAGAAAGACACTTAAAGCTTTCAATGACAGATTTGTTTTATTAAATATGATAATATTAACATAATTTTAACTTAAATCATGTACATTTAAGTTATTCAGAGTTAGAGGGCAATAAAATGTAATATTAAATAAAGTAATTAATATTCTGTTAAATAAAACTCTAGCCCTTCATGCTACTTATATAATTAATGAAAACTTTTTTAAAAAAAGTGCTTTTTTCTGTTATATAAAATGCAAATGTACAGAGAATTGTGAATGTAAATGAATGCATTTAGATGGAAGTCTAATACGCTTCACTTTCCTTTCTTTATCTACCTTCACTTTATTTTTTTCTACGTTTAGAATAATGCATTTAAATCGAATAAAAATGCAATGGTAATTATTTTGAATGTAATAAACAGTAAGTTGAGTTTATCGACCTTTCAAAGTAAATAAAGATCATGCAAATTCAACATCTATGCTTTTTATTAATTTTAATTAAAAAATTAAAATGCTTTTTTCCAATTTTCATAAACATTAAAAAAAGAAAATTATTAAATAATAAAATATATATTTCATTTATTATATTTCCCAATTTTAAAGTTTTACTAGTTATAAAAGTTATAGGAAAATGCATTACAAAATGATTTAATAAAAAAATAAATTTTATTAAATTCTAAAAATTGTTTGCAGAAATAATTTAATTAATAAACAATTAAATCCTCACCATGAATTTTAAACGTCATTATTATTTGAGCAAAAAATTTATTGTTCGATAAAGTAACTATAAACTAATTAACGTTACAGAACTAAAATAAAGTATTATAAAAATCCAAATAAAAAATTAAATAATTATGAGGTAATTTGGGAGCTTCTCGTGTCAACCTATTTATTTTTAAAATTAACTATACACAATTTTTTTTTTACATTTTATATTTTATGCTTCATCAGAACACTTTTTTTTTAATTTAATTAAAAACATGATATAAAATATTAAAATTCCAGAGGGATAATTTAACTCGGTCACTTTTATAAATAGCAAGAGCGCACGCCTATCCAACCTTTGAAGAGTTGGGTTGATATAACTTATCTCAAGAAAGATAATGACAGCATTAGCTCAAACCAATCAAAGAAATATCCACGCCCATAAATAAAATGTTAAGAGTGGGTTTAATAATTATGAAATCTGAAGTTTCTGCTCCACGAATGATAAAAAAAAGTTTCTCAGTTATCATATTTAATTGTTTAATTAACTTACTTTTTTAACAAAATTTTTTATCTAAAATTAGGTTCGGGATTTATGCAAGGAAACGAATTTATATAGTTTTATAATGAAACTAAAATATAATTTGGGGAGAAAAAAGGTTTATTCAACTGTACATTTTATTAAGATACGTTATCTTTAAATATTCAGATATTTGAATTACGCAAGTAAATAAGGAAATTCTTGTACGTTATGTACATTTTTAAAATTATCTTTTTTAATAAATTAACTTTGTAATAACTTCCCTTCAATACAGTCTATTTCTTTGTTATTTTATATTTGTGAGCCAAATGTTCCTTTATTTTTTTTTTTTAGTTTTCCCTATGCTTCCTAAACGGAAATTATTGTCTTTACAAATCAACAAATAAAGAGTCAAGCTCATGTAATAAGTAACGACAACAATTTTGAAGACAGTAATATTTATTAAACTTATTTTAAACAAAATTTAGTTAATAAAATGCGTTCGAAAAGTTGCATGCACTGGAATTAAGGAATTGTCATGACGAAACATTTTTAATTATCGATTTGTATTTTTAATTCATTATTTTATAGAAACGGATATTAAAATAACTGAAATAATTAATAAAAGGTGTTGAGAATAACCTCCTCCAACAACACAGCATTAGTCTCAGTTTGTTTTTAACCGCTTTAACTAGCTAATGGTCAGGAATATCTAGTACATATTCAATTATTACGGTTTCCCGTTTGTAAATCGTATATGGTCTATTGCTATATGCTGTTTGTTTCGCTGCTAACCATAGAAAGTAATCTGGGGGAGTCAGATTGGGTGATCATTCAGGCCATACAACCCTCGATAATGATTCGTTCACCAAAGACATTTCGTAAAAAAATCATTGACTTGTTAGCTGTGTGCGCTATGCCGTCATCTTTTTGGAACCAGCTGTGATTGATTACCACTTCTGCTTACTGACTTATGATGTTTATTAAAATAGCACAGTAAGGAATACTATTAAGTGTATTTTTGAAAAAGATTGGACCCACATTTCGCGTTCCAAATTTTGCTTCGTGTAAAAATTGCTAGTGTAATAATTAATACGGGTTAGTTATCAACCACAGACGTGTATTTTCTGAATTAATATACCATCCTAGATGATACCAAGCTTCATCCACAGAAAATTGATGACGAGAATACATACAGAATTTTAGTCAAATAAACGTTTAAATCATCGACAATAATTTAACCTTTTGTCATGATTTGGAGTGTTTAGTTCTTAAATAAACATGACTTATAAAGGAAATGTTTCAGTTCTTTTCTTAGAGTTTTATGTCCTGTAGTAAGTCCCATATCTTACTGCTGTGCTAATTTATGTAATAATTTTGATGGACTTTCGGCCGTAGCATTCCGTGTTCTTTAACATACTTAAATACTGATTTCTTTTACTATATATATTATATATAACCCCTGAACAATGTTATGAAGCTTTATAATTAGTAAAAAGTAACGAGAAAAAGTCGGAAAGGAGAAAAAGAAGTTTTAAAAATGATGCAAATAAAAATGATATATGATACAAAATTTATTTTTTTCAACTACGAATTTGGTAAAGTATAAATTTTAAATACAAGCATTTTGTGATATTTCATTCTGTTTCAAAACATAATATTATTAAATGTTGTTGTTATTCATAAAAATGTATGTATTGGAACGGAACGGAACGCAAGGATGTCGGAGGGTGCAATACCCTCCTATCAATTGCAGTATACGGGCTTGCGCCCTTGGCTGCTGGGTCATTCTAATTATCTAGCGGTTATACATAAATAAAATGGCTTGATTTCGTTAAGAAGTTTTGGATTGCGTTCCGATTCCTTGGAAGGTTTTGTTCGATTGGGATCCGGCGGTTCGATATGCTGGCGAGCTTATCGTTCGCGACGCCTCCCTTTCCGCCCAAAGCGGGCAGAAATCCCATATTGGATCATAAAGGGGACGCTCTTCTGCAAGAGAAGGCATCGGAAGCGATTTCGGGGCCTATCTTCGAAGCATATGGCTTCCGGAGCCACTATTTTTAGCTGGGTAGCTGCGGGGCGTTTAGCCCCGAAATTATCCCGGTCGGGAGTAGGACAAGGATGATTTAAAGGTGTCTTCCCCTCGTCTTGTTGGCATCAAAAAAAAAAAAAAAAATGTATGCATTCGTACGTATTATGTATATATATATGTATATATATGAATGTTGATTTTTACGGTTTTATAAACAACTTTAATTATCAATTTCTATTCATGTAAAATCTATTTATTATCGTAAATTGTCCGATAATTAGTTGATTAATATGTTATTAAAATAGAAAGTAAGCGTTTTCATTGAATTTGCGTTACTTATCTAGGCAAGGAATACTCAGTTAGCTATAACCATAAGTCGTTTGTAATTCCTCAAATTATTTGTTTTGTAAAGGTTTCAAATTATAATTTAAATAAAAAAGATATTATGGATTAATTTCATAATTAATTATAACCTGGGGCTTTAAAAATAATCATCTGAAGTATAGGAGATGTTAGTACAGTTATTCACGTTTAATAATTAATTTAATAATTTCAATTTTTTTCCCCAACTTTTTCGTTATACTTTTCTTTTTATAAATGAGATAACTTTTTAAGTTTATAAAAACTAATATCTTTAAAATTACGGCAGACCCCAATTGAAATTTCAACTAATTTTTGCTATTACGTTGCTCATATTTCTATTTACTGTAATTCGTTTCCACTAACAGTTTTATACAATTACACTTCATCAAGCAGCATAAAAAAATTTATAATAAACTTTCACAACTCTTTTATGGTTTTTAATTTTCTAATTTTTTCTCCTTAATTGTGTCTAAATTACTAAATTTCTAATGTTACTCTTTGAGTGTACTTTATTTCTGTTTTAATTGGTTTTTAATTTTGGTTTTAAATTTTCTAATTTTTTCTCCTTAATTGTGTCTAAATCATTTACTAAATTTCTAATGTTACTCTTTGAGTGTACTTTATTTCTGTTTTTACATGTTAAATAAAAGTTAATTGAGATGAGTTTATTTCAATCTATTTAACTACCCAATTAAATGGTAGAATAGGGTTTGAATTAATTATATCATTCAATATTTTCGTAGGAATAGATTAGAAAACCAAAAGCTTGGAAACGTGAACAAAATTTTTCTCTTTTTCGATTAAAATATAAATGATTCTTGAAAAATGTATCAAACTTTTAAGTTTTGTCTTCTACTTATGAAAATAAAGAAGAAAGTTCATATAAACATTGATTCATAAACGATTCATTAGTGAGTGTCTGCTGAGAAATGATTCCTCCAAATTTAAACTGATAAAATTAAAGTTTGTTGTAATTTTTCGGGACAAAATTAGGACAACAACTTAACATTTATTGGTTTTACTATACGATATCTGATCTGAACTGAAAAAATTGGAATAATTAGCTCTCAGAACTCTATTTTTTATAGCTCTTAAAAAATTTTGGGTAAAATATAAAATATTAAGGTCAAAAAACACACTATTTTATCTTCACTTAAAATAATTTTGTTAAATGGGTGATTATAAACGTTTTAAAAAACCGTTTAAAAAAAATAATTCTATGAATAAAGTCTTCAGAAACTAAATACAAGCATACAAGCTATGAATTTCAAATTTTATTAAACCAGTTTACCGTAGATTTTCCAACAAAAATAACTACAGTTCTGGGAAAAATTTTTAATATTCAGATTACATAAAGAAAAACCACTAAATATATCCCTTAATTTGGGTTTCATGAATTATAATCTGGGTAAATTTCATCGAAAGTGCCGACAGAAATCACAACGAAATTTTACAATACCGACAACCGCTAACGAAGCTTTCCAAACGTATGTTTATGTGAACTTTCTTGTTTATTTTCTCCACTAGAACATATCCTAAAAGTTTATTTCTTTCTTTTTCAATCACTCTGTGTAATAGTTTTCAGAGAAGATCATTTTGAAATGATTAATGATGTAATACAACTTTCAGCCTCTTTATCAATAAAATATACTGTACAATTTTTAAGTTTTTTTCAATAAATTAAATTAAATACGAAACATTTTTATTAAGATAATAAAAATAATTACCAAGACAATAATTTTTTCATATTTCAGTTTTTAAATTTTATAAATAATACACTTTTTATGGAGGATGAAAAAAGAAAAATATGATTTTAAGAAAATATCATTCACTATATTGAAGAACTCTTCGTTGGATAGCGTTTGGGGTGGAATCCATAATCTAATATCTAAATTTATTGCTGGCCACCCAACTACGACGAATATATGAGGATATGTCGCTAAAAGAAGCAAGGGAGCTTATGCTACAGGAGTGGCAGACTAGGTGGGGGTCCACCAATAAGGGGTCTTGGACCAGAATGCTTATTTCCAAGATGAAATCATGGAACCGGAGGGGACTCGGTGAAGTGGGATACTATCTCATCCAATTTCTCTCCGGATATGGAAACTTATCTGCATCTTCTGCGGCATATCTGCATAGATTCGGGAAGAGAGAGACCCTGGAATGTGAATACTATGACCATGTCGATACACCGGAGCACACGATCCCCTGTGACTGTCCAAGATGGGATCAGGTGAGACGGATGGAACTGACATGGCTCACCCCGGAAAACAGCGTTGAGTACATACTCCAGAATAGGATAGAATGGAAAGCAGTTGAGAAGCTGGTAGAAAAAATCCTTAGAGTAAAGCAAGAGGAGGACAGACTCAGGGAAGCGACTGCCAGGAACTAACTGGAGGAAGAGATTGGCCAGGGCTCACCACATCAGGATTGCTAACCATGCGATGGGTTGGTATTACTTTTATTATGTGTGTAATACGTGTAACTTCCTTATGTAATTTGTGTGTTAAAATACTGAAGCCTGGGGTTGAAACGTGGCGACGTTTAGGGCCAGGGAGTTAGCCTTTCTGTCTAGGATGTTCTGGTCCGCCCACACGCAAGAATGGATGGGTTGGGTCCTTCGTGTCATCACTATCCGATAATGACACAAAGGATCCTCGAGGTAGGTGAGAGACGCGGAAAGTGAAAGTGGTGTGAAATGCACCCCTGAAACTTGAGATTAGGGACAGGAAAGATAGTTCTCCAAGTGGAGAAACGCATCGGCATTCCAGAAGCTGGGAGGTCCCAGATGGGACAGCCTCATGAAGGCTAAGGCAGGCAGGCTGCTGCTACGACTCTCCACAGCGACTGAGGAATGCCTAATGTGGACTTTTTGTGTTGGTAATTTGTGTTAAAACTTAAATTTTAAATTACAAGATATATATTATAATACAATAGATAGATAGATAGATATAATACAATAGATAGATATAAGATAGAACAGCATGACAATCTGAGGAGATCTTTTACTATTTTATTTCAGTATTTTTTTTTTCATAAATTCCTCAAAATTAATGGTGTGCTATAGAAAATCAAAAAATAATACAGTATTATATGAAAGTTTTATCATTTTCTACGTAAAATTAAAATATGCAATAAAATTATTTAAGTGACTAAAAAAACATAATTCGAATTCAGCACTTTCTTGCAAACACTGTTTATTCTACGAGTACAATAAAAAGGTGCATAAAACATGCACCTTTGCATGTTTTACATAAAATTTGTATACTGAACATAAACATTGTGTACATTTACTTAACAATATTATTCCAATAGAAAAATTTAAACTTTACCAGCAGTTCAGAAAAAAAATGTAATTAATCAATCGAAAAACTAGTTAATTTTAATTAAAGATTCAAAAATGAAATTAAAATGTAAAATAGAAAATGTAATTAAGTAAACCTCCTGAATACAGTAAATAATATGATGATTCTATAGGGGAATGTTTTCCTATTTTAAAAATGTTAAAACCATTATATGGTCTTCTTCATCAGTAAAATAATCATATATAGTTTTTTTTACAAATAAAACAATTAAATATAGTTTGTTTTATAGAAAATAATTTTTAACATCGGATTCATGATTTATTTATTTATTATTTTAAATTATTAGAAAATTAATTTTCTCACATTTAATTGGAATATTTGAATCCAATAATCGAATAATTGAATATTGAATCGAATAATATTTGAATCTTGGGAACGAGTAAATGGTATCATTTACTCGTTCCCAAGATAAGAAATTTCTTTGAAAAAAATTATTGTTTTTAAGGTAGTTTTCTTTACCTTTATTTATCTAAAGGTTATTCATTTTAAAGGTTCTCAGAAGTGGTAATAAGCACTTCAGCCAGAAACTGTAATAGTTATTTTTCCAAATGATGTACTTGGTCCAGCTGGGTGGAAAAACTGAATCTGTACATCGTAATTTTTGAGGCTAATATCTACCACCTCTCCTATCCATTACTAATCGCCATACACACAAGAAACAGACTATTTTTTCTTAAGTTAAGGGTAAATGCAGGTCTGTTTTTGCCCCTTCTTGTTTTGTTGTTCCTCCCATACGATCACAGACATTTTTCTCATAGGTTGATCCAAAGAAGTGCTATTCGGCTTCAAGATTGAAGTCTTATTAGTTACTGCAAATTAGAAAAATTCTTTTTATTTTTATACTGAATTGAAGCATCATCAGTGAAATAGATGATTTTTTTAATGTTCTGAACTTCCTTGATATGGTCTGCTAAAAGATTTTGAAAGCAAAAAAATTTGTTGTATTGTGCATGTAAGTGATCATTTAAAATAAATACACTTTTGTGTTGTAATACATCATTTTCCTTGAAATAGAACACAAAAGAGTGAAATATGGCTTGGCTGTTGACCCAATAGAAGCTTTTGAATCTCATCTTGAACAAGAAATGAAAAGTTTACTGGAAAGTCTGACAACAGGAAATATACTACTTCACCTAATCCTGATTTTTTTATTCTCGAAAAACTGAGCTTGAGATTTTGACATGAAATGGTGAGTTTTCAGCGTTTTCAATTTTTCGACTAATGATTAAAAAAACTTATCTTTGGTCTGAAGAACATCCCAAGGTCTGAAAGACCTTCGTACTGATTACATATCTCAGTCATCAGCCAGGCCTCGGTCGGGATGCCCCCCCAATGCAAATGCCACGGTCGACATTTAGCATCAGGGTGTTAATATCTCTGCAGCAATCGCCCTCGC
>JAAAKQ030109314.1:1212-11689 GCA_010016005.3 Zanna intricata
TTTTAGCTAATCAAGGCTCCACCCCTTGGACTTCCGATGTCCAGGTGAGTCCTGGGGTTGTCTTAAGGACTACCCGGAATCTCCAGCGATCAAGGGGCCAAACATAGAACTGCAGAGCTCGCTCCGCGTGCCATTCCCGTCTAGCCAGAGAGTTCTGCCCCCTGGACTCCTGCATTGTTCGTTAACCATACAGGTGTGAAAATAATACTGATAATTGAAAAGTATAATATTTATGCCTTTATAGCAACTTACAAAAAGACACAATAGTAATAACTTTGGTAACGAAATGTAAACAGATCTTTGACGAGGAAAACTGCACAACCTATTTGTCCCCAAGGTGGTATAAATATAATAATGAAATAAATATATCAATTTTATTTTCTTAATGAGTATCTTTAATTTGCAATTTTATCACCAACTGAGCTAGAATTTCGATCTATGGCTTAAAATCTTCCCTGGGATAATTCGAATATACATTATAAATTTGAAAGGTATCTATTGGTTAGTTCTCCCATTATGCTGTTGCAAATAAAAAACAAACGAACGAACAAACAGACAAACTTTCGGAATTGTATATAAGATTACATCTATTGTATCCAAACAGATTTCTTGTAGTTTAATATATTTCGCCTTGAAACAAAAGTACAGTGGCGTACATTGTTAAAAAACTATTTCATTTGAATTAAGTATTTTTGTGTATTAACACAAACATCTGATGTGGTCACTACGTGACTTCTTTGTATACCTATTAAATTACATAATGAATAAATCCGTTTAAAACTGAAAACCGAAATTTTTCGCCATCAAAATACTTCCTTTATTTCGTACAAGGAATTAAAAATCAAAACAGTTTAATCATATTGCATATAGAAGTAGATTTAAAAGAAGTAAAAGTAACATAAATTAAATCATGTCAAATTTTTTTGATTGAAGATTTTAAAACATCTGGAATTCACTCTCTTATAACTTAGTATAACTATCTTTTTTTCTGTAGGAGGAGGAATAATCTGCAACCAGATGCCCAGCAGCCCATTCTACTGGGTATGTGCGGTTTCCCGTATAGCGCGGGCACCCATTAATAATAACTTCCTCAGAAGCCCGGATACCGGCCTTAAGGCAAAACTCACTAGTTGCCATGTTGTCTGTGGGTCTTCTCGGGTTGGTTTGGGGAGTTCTGGTCATGTCAGTAACAGTAAAATCCTCGAGATGTCCTCGACTGCCTTCTTATTTAGGCTGTCCCCTCACAATCCACACTTTTTCTTTAATTCGTTCTCCCTGGGTTGGACCTACATGTAATTCATATAAGTACTGCGTAACCCTGGGGTGTGTCCTTTGACTCTAACAAGCCTCCCCGCCTACGGGCTGTATGTCCGGCATGGCAAGATAGCCCGCCGGGTCAAGATCATTTATTATTTCCTGCCACTAACATTGGTGGTGGGGGGTGATCCAGATCTACCGTCCCCGGACTCTGCCCCAACCGATGGGTCTCGGTTTTTTATTTCCCTTGTCCACTCAAATGGGGAACGCCCATACAGATATAAGCGTCCACAACGGTTTGGGTCTTTTCCCCCAGTCTCGATTTTTTTTATATCCTGCAATTACGATTTTCTTCAACTTTTTTCTGATTGATCGTAGTTACTAACTATGCTACGTTGTTCGATGCTTGTTGACCGCTCACCATATGTGGCACTATGTTGTCAGGTGTCAACCATATTAATTCCGCCCTTTATTTAATATTGTTCCACCCTGAGCGCTCGAAGAATGTGTAGTGGGAAGTATCTCTATTGCCACAGTAAATACAGTTAGGTCTTTCTCTCTTTTTGAATCTATGAAGATACTCTCCCAATTCCCCGTGGGAAAAATAGTTGCGAGACATAATAGTTCACGTCTCCCTGACACCTTCCCAACCACAGTTACAGTCTGGGAATAATCTTTTGATCCATAAACCAACTTGAGTCCTGTCCCAGTCCTCTTGCCATTCCTCGATAGCCATAACGGCGGCGTCGTCTTTTGGCATACCCTTTTATGTTTTCATTAGTTGCCTTGTACGATATTTAATCAGTAATACTTTTTCCAGCAAAGCAGCCACCTCGGTAGAATCTGTTCTGTAGACCGACGTGACTTTTAAATTTATTCTTCTTGACCTTCAGAGTCTTCAAGACCTTGAAACATGCTGGTACGGCATATAAAATTATGGACATTGCGGCAGCCATCAACAATTTCCGTTTGGCAAATTGGGGGCCTTATCTTGACCCCATCAGACGGCTCAATGTTTTTATATTTCGCTTAGCTTTCTTAACTACTTCAGCTATATTATAGCTGAAGAGTCAATTCTGTGAGAGCCATGCTCCCAAGTATTTAATATTGGGCGAGGATTCTATTATGACATCATCCACTCTAATTTTTATCGGCTTTATTTTCCTTCTACCTAGAATGGCAGCAATTTGTGTCTTATTTGCTGCCAAATGAAGGCCTGTGCTTCTCTACCAGACGCTTATCTGTCTTATCGCTCTGTTTGCTTTATCCTCCATATCCTATGGTTTCATTGGGACCCTGAACAAGTATCACCAAATCGTCCGTATATGCAATCAATTCTACTCTTTCCGGTAAACCCAACCTTAGCACGCCATCAAAAGTTAAATTTCAAAGGAGGGGGCTTAGGATGGAGTCTTGCGGAACACCTCCTGTCATCTTAAATGTAATCATCTCCTGTTCTGATAAAACCAATAACTCTCGACCATGTAAATAATCTAGAACTCTAGCATAAAAATATTCATCAATATTGCGTCTGCGCATCTCCTCGATAATAAAACGCCATGGTATGTTATTAAAGGCGTTGCGGATATACAGGAGGATCATCAGGGGAATCAATCTGGTCTGGTTAACCACCTTTCATAATTAAAGGTGTACAGTAGAACGACCTTTAATAAAGCTGAATTAATTCGGTGCCAGTCCGCCGGTAGTGTTTAAATCGGCCCATATTCTTTGATTAAGCAACCTTTCATATAGTTTTCCTAACGTCAGCAAGAGGCAAATTGGCCTAAAATCTCTTCTTTGATGAGTCTGAGTTGGCTTCGGTATTTACCGCAGATCTCTTTGTTTCCAAGAGATAGGAAACAAGCCTTCATTTAGAGCCTTATTTATATTGTCCAAGATCATCAAGGGATGTGCATCACATAACCGCTCCCGTACGACCCGCCTACTTATATTTGAGAAAATTTCGAAGGCCCACCTTCCCACTGTTAACGTTTCCCACATCTCCCACCACCTAACCAATATCATTCCTCAAATATCCTGTTTCGAGACGGCAGCTGAACAATCCACACACTAGGCAACTCTCAACTCCATAGATGGCACACCCACTATGACCAAGTCAGCATCGGAGGAAAACTCTAATAGGCGGATATAACTATAAGCGCCATCTTTCTTAGAACCCTTTTCAACGGCGTTCTACACCTTTCCAATCGTAAAGCTCGTTGCAAAATCGATGTTGCATTCAAGACTACAGAAAACACCATCGTGACAAGGAGCACTTCTGCAAAAGTTGAGCCACACCTGGCCATAGCAGAGCCAGTCCCGCTTTGTTTTCGTCTCTGCGATGCTTTTCCGGTCATACTGCATCTTCTTCTGGAACCGGCTATCTCGCTAAATCACCAATATACGCTGTGTTTTTTATTCCGGCCCCTTTGGGCTAGAGCAGCATTGATCGTCTCCGCCAGTAGCCCTGCGAAAAGCAAAAAATAAGAATAAAAAACTCTGTTTTTATTTTAGTTATAGCTTCAAATTTATAAATAAACGGCCAGATAAATATTTTTATAAGTAGAAAATAAATCGTGTTAAAATTAAAAAAAGACTGATGCTATGATTGACTATAAAATAATAGTTCTAATCACACAACACTTCCATTTTACTTTTATCCTTTCCGGACGTCCCGCGTTTCAATTCCGGTCAGGCATGGCACTTTTCACACACGAAAATGAACAGAAGGGGGTAATGCAGTGATTGGATGAGCAAGGTCTATTTATGGTACCAATATTTATTCATAGCCTAGATCTGGAAAGGGAATAAACTGGTATAAAATAAAATAAGTAGAATAGCACGGGAAGGAGTAGAAATCTCTTTTTCTTATTAGTCGAGCATCGAATAACAAAACATTCTATTTACAGAACTGGTTAGGACGGAAAGACAAAGTAAATATTAAGCCACATAAAAATGATAGCTTTTTCGAAAATTACTGATATACACGGGTCATAAAATTTATTAACCAGTAGGCTTATTTCTTTTTATGTTTAGTTTACAGTTAATTGAGTTGAATGTCCTTCGGATAGTAGGACGTGGATTGCCACTTTTTCTCTTTTTAAAAAGTAACATATATCCCATTAAATGATGCAAACTATTTTATGGAAAAAATAGTTATTATTTAAAAAAATTTTATTACTTTTTATAACATTTTTTTTATTACAGTTATATTATTACTACTATTATTTTTTAAATGTTTATAATGTCTACATTTTTTTCTTATACTTGTTTCATTGTCTGATTTCTTAAATGTGGTGTAAAACTGCAGTATATAAAAAATAACACTTAAATAACTTTTATTTTATTATAATAGATTATTTTATATTTGATTACAAGTCTTTTCCAACAGATATAATTATAAAAGTTTCTGTTATCTATTTATCCGTGACGGTCTTCATTGAAAATCAAAAAAAAATATTGGAAAAAAAATCAAATCAAATTTATAAATAAAAGGAATTAATTTTTTTTTTTTAATTTGCATTTAAATGCATAAAACAAAACAAAAAATTTATCAATTAACATACTAAACAAAGGCTCAAAAATTTGAAAAATCTGTTACGTAATTATCTTTTGAATAAAGAAATTAATACGCTTTGTAAAAAACTACAATTACTGTCTAGTGTAGAAAAAGCATCGTTTTGAATATTTTTTATATTGTAGATTGTTTGAAACAAGTCTAAGTTTCTAATGATGACATGATCAACATACGAAAGCAGTATAAAATCAAACAATGTGCAGCAAACTGTATCATTGACAAAAATCAAGATCCGTTACCGATAACAGCAATAATTACACTCTACACTTACGCACAAAAGAACGTTTTATCCTCTTTGAACATTATTGAATATATAAAAGGACATTTAGGACATATTAAATCGACATATTTGTCTGGTTCTACAGCAAAAAAATTGGATGGAGACACCACATGAGTTCCTTGTACGCCGACTAATAACATATCACTTTTTTTTTTTAAATCTTATATAAAATTTATTTCGATAAAAACTTTTAAAAACTTCAGAAGAAGTTTCACTTCTTCTATTTCAAGAATTTCCATTTAAAAATTCTCCCATTCTTTTCTTCAGTCTACACCAATCTACATTTCATTATCACTAAATTATGGTCGCTATCGATGTCTGCTCCAGCATATGCTTTGAAATCGAGGAGTTGATTTCTAAATATTTTTTTAACCATGATGTAATCTATCTGATACCTTGCAGTATCACCAGGTTTTTTCCATGTGTATATTCTTCTCTTAAGATTTTTAAAATAGGTGTTGGCAATGACTAAATTATACTTTATGCAAAACTCAATAAGTCAGTCGACTCTTTCATTTCTTTTGCCAGGCCTTATTCACCCACTATATCTCCTTCCTTGCCTTTCCGATGCTTGCATACCAATATCCAACTGTTATTAAATTTTCATCCCCTTTCAGTGTTAAACTGCTTCTTCAATTACTTGTATACACATTCCACCTCATCATTATCATGTGCACTTGTAAGCATATAGACGTTAACAATCGTTGTCGACTTAGATTTTGATTTTATCCTTATTACAAAGATTTCATCGCTAAGCTGTTAGTCTACGCTCTTCCCTATCTTCTTGTCCATTCCAAAACTACTACTGCCTGTCTTTTATTTCTGCTGATTGAATTATGCTTTTTTTTCGTCTTTTTGACGAAACGACTTTCGAAAAGTTGTTTTCCTCTTCCCATCGAACCTCGCTAATTCCCATTATACCTAAATTTAACGTATCCATTTCCCTCTTTAAATTTTCTAAAATTCTAACCTCTTTTAGACTTCTGACATTCCATGTTCTGACTCGTAGAATGTTATTATTTTAATTTTTCCCCTTCCGTAGTAGTCGTCCCCACCCGGAGATCCGAACGGGGGACTAGTTTATCTCAAAAATTTTTTACCAAGGAAGGCGCTTCCATCTTTGTTTATGAAAATGCAGAAACCAACATTTTCTTGGAAAAAAAACAGGTGTAATTTTCCATTGCTTTCAGCTGCGCAGTAGTTCTAACG
Source organism: Zanna intricata (assembly GCA_010016005.3). Lineage (NCBI taxonomy): Eukaryota > Metazoa > Arthropoda > Insecta > Hemiptera > Fulgoridae > Zanna > Zanna intricata. Next base: position 7,536 of record JAAAKQ030109314.1, read on the forward strand.
TTGAATGATGTTGCTATGGCTGTTTAAGCCCTTCTGATCTAAGCCCTTAACAACTGTTAAAAGAGCTGCTGCTCTCTTTCAGGAATCATTCCTTTATCTGACTCTCAACAGATACTTTTCCGATATGGATGCACCTTCGGTTCAGCTACTCTGTGTCACTGATCATACAAGCCCCCTCACCAGCGGCAAGATCTCATAATTCGTAGAGAGAGACAAGAATAATAAAATATTAAATATTTTACAGTTAGGTCAGAATTAATGATTAGTATATAGATCTGAACTCGGAGATATTTTACTTTACCATAATACCAAAGTTATAGTGAAGTAAAAAAAAATTATTATTTTTAAATATATAAATTTCATATTTTAACCCCCATTAGAAGGATCATGATTACTCAAAATTGAGATACTGATCAAGGCTCAGTTATAAATCTACGAAATTTTATTGTAATCTGTTCGTTGGTTTTGTGTGATGCACGCAGAGGGATGACCCTAGTTATCATTTTATTTTATAAATATAGATTATCAATTGTATAATTATTATTTAATTATACTTTAATCTTTACCCGATTTAACCTTCATTTTTTTTCATCTAATACCATGAAAAGATTTTTAAAGTCGTTTTATTATTTCAATCCAGGATTGACAAAAAATTTAACACAACTATAGAAGGAGGTATTTTTTACACCATTGCTTAATCTATTTATCTAAAATATATATTTTCATTGTTTTATTTATTCCAAAAAAAAAAACAATATTATAAAAAATAGATAAAAAAAATATTTATGCGATAATTCTTACCGAGAAGTCAAGAAATAGACTAATATCTAGTTCTTTTCAGATATTCGATACATATTTCTTTAAAATCTTCATGCTGGTTGGGGATATGAATAAAGTGGAGTGATTTTTAACTTTTATATTTTTTTAACTAACATTTAGAAAAATAAAAATTCTAACATAATTATTCTTAAAATGTATGGACTTACGGAAGTTGTTTTTTTCTTTTGAATAAACGGATTCTATTGTTCAATAATCTTCGATGAAAAAAGTATAGACGTTGTTAGTTGTGTGACTTATTTAAGCTATACGATGACGGGGTGTATAAAATATGGAACTTCAGTGCGGGAGAGAATGTAAAGCTGAAATATATATATATAACTTTGCTCACAACGGTGGAGCATTGTGGCCAAAAGTGTCAACGACACACCAGGTTCTAGTGATATAATGCATAGACAGTACAATAACGAACGCACTCTACACAGTGAATTGCAAGCGTGCTCTTGCCTTAACATTCACAGACTCTCAAGCCTGACTCGACAGTATTCATAATCATCCTCCACCTTCGTTTTGCTTCTACACTCAGATTCACTTATTCTCCTACATATCGTTATCCTACTGTATGTCATTCGGTGTACTTCTTTGTGCTTTGTACCTCTTCCGTTCATTCTTCTACCCATTACCAGTGATAACAGTTACATCCCTTGTAAGTACGATTTTGCTCGTTTAGAATTTGTTAAAGCCGTAATTGATAATTACATTTCAAAATTAACGTTTATAATATTAAAATTAATTTACATATTTATAATAAAATAATCTTAAAAATAATTATTTACCGTATAATAATTATTTTGATTATAGCTATTATAACCATGACTGTCAATATATATTATAAATATCATATGCAAAAACATATTTTATATTTTGCGTTAATTTTTACTCCTTGTACGAATTAAAGGAATTATTGTAAACGCAGTTTTGAGATATCAACGGAAATATCCATCCCTCATTGACCATCCTTGAATCCATTTTGACTAGTTTCAGCGTGATGTTTTTACGAATGTATCTAGCATAACTCAAAATCGATTAGCCGTAGAATGTTGAAATTTTCTATTTAGGAATGTTGTAACATCTAGTTGTGCATCTCCCTTTTTGATTACATTTGATTGGGCTTAAAATCTTTTTACAGTCAGACTTCTAAATAAATTTGGATTTTGGGCTTTTTCTTAACTGCAATAATATGCCTTTGTTGACAGTTTTTCAACAAAATATAATAAGTTTTAGCCAAATAAAATTTTAATTAATGAAAATATTTGTATCTTACAAGGGGAAGACAAATCAGTACGAACCGAGTTCATATATATATATATATTTTTTTTTTTTTAATCTTTTCTTTATTTAAATATATTGATTTATTAATAACTGTTAACTACTGATGATTAAAAAAACATATAACAATAAATAATTCGAAACAATAAATTCACAAAGAGTAACGGTATATCTTTATTTATAGATAAGAATATTAAACACGAGATAATGAAAGTAGAGTTAGAAAATGCAAATTCAGTCGATATTAATTTTAAAATTGTTTACTCGAGCCATAAACTGACTACTGTTTATCGATGGCCTTCCCAGAATATATATTCTTACCTGATTAGCTTAGATGCTTACAGAATATAAAAACGGATGAGACATAATTGTAATCGGGGATACAAATTTGAATTTTCTTGACAATAATAACCCGATAGATGAATTTCTTATTATTATGCAACTATAAATGGATTTAAATCATATACAAAGAAACCTACACGATTGCAAAACAGTCTCGATGGCGAAATGCAGTCGACCAACTGCATCGATCATATTTTCTTTAAGAATGGTTTCGTTAGGCATAGTGATGTGTTGCGGACGATCCTGGAAATTGCTATCACTGACCGTTTCTGTACTTCTTTTCATATGAACTAACAAACTTTGTAAAAGATACACAACATCCGATAATATTATCAGCAAAATAATTTTGATGAACTTAAATCTAGTTAAGATAAAAAAAACTGAAACGTCGTATGTAATAATATCACTGATGCTATAGATAGATTAGTAACGAATTTTATTAATAAACTTACTGAAAAGTTAAATAAACATAAATATCATATAAAAATAAACCACTAAAACAATAAATCACTCCGAGCATGGTAGTTGCTATGAAACAAAGAGATAAAAAGCATCGTAAATTATTAAAACAATCTTTTAATATAAAACTAAAAGATTGTTGTAATAAACTTAGGAACACATTAAACAATATATTGAAGAAAGCAAAAATTGACTATTTTAATAAGTTCCAACTAAATAAAAACAATATTAAGAAAACGTGGGAATATATTAATGAAATATTAAGTATGTGAAAAGAAATTACGTAACCGAAAATTGAACCTAATAACGTAAATAAATATTTTACAAATGTAAGAGAAAGTTGTGCAAATGCGATTCTAAAAAATACAAATAACTTAAATTTGCCCCTTTCGTTAATCCCACCACCTATTAACAGTCAGTTTCTTAACCCAACAAATATTACTAAAATATTACATATAATAAATTTAAAAACTAACTGGTTACCGGGAATTTATAGCTTTAATGCTTCATATAAATAAGTAACAATTCTTACATAATAAAACTACTTGAACACATAATAAATAGATGTTTTATTGAAGGATAATTCCCTACTAAATTTAAAATACCCAAAATAATTGCAATACATAAATCGAGTGATAAAAACAACCCGGAACTGCGCGGCTCCTCAGAACAAAACGTTCTTTACTTTCCGAATGACCCTCGTGTACAAACTAATATAAAATGCTTATACGGATACCATAAAAACAAACTGTGATGCAGTGTAGTCTCCACCACATTGTAGTTGCGTAACTGTCCATTTTATTACACAATTCGAGGATCATATCTCATTTTAGAATGAAATAAGTTCATATCAACTGCAGGGAAAAATGTGTATATGTAATTTAATAGGCGTACTAAGAAGTCAAGTAGTGTCCACATCAGATTTTTTTATTTTGTTAAACACTTTTAATTTTTTTAAACGATTACAAAATGGCAAGATGTTTATCATCCAAATTTTATTTTTTTATGAAAATATAATTTTATTTCTCTCTTTATCATACATTTTTCTTGACATATTCTATTTTTCAAATTTACGATAAAAATTGAGATTTTCCTTCATTTGTTTTTGTCCAAAGGTTATGATTTACTTACTTAATTTCCATAATTAAATTAGTTATTTTTAATAACAATGTTGGTCTTTCTGCCTATGAAAGGATGAAATAAAATACTGTATAATAATATCCAATCAATTATGAGATTACTGGTTG